>CAUYON010034477.1:0-57022 GCA_963573935.1 Arctocebus calabarensis
GTACATTGGATACTTTTTCTTCCATTCTTGAGATACTTTGCTAAGAAGAACATGTTCCAGCTCCATCCATGTAAACACAAAAGAGGTAAAGTCTCCATCTTTCTTTAAGGCTGCATAGTATTCCATGGTATACATGTATCATGTTTTGGTTTTTGATGTGTAGAAATACAATTAACTTTTGTAGATTGACTTTCATCTGGCACTACGTTAACCTTATGTGTTAATTCTAATAATTTATCTGTATATTCCTTTGTATTTTCTTCAAAATAAAAATGAAGTAAACAACATGTAAAATTATTATTTGTAGCACAACTTGTAAAATAATATCATCTCCAACTTCAGTTAATAGGAACTGTTTGTTGCTTATGCATCAAAAGATAGTCATTCTTGAGTTGTTTCTTTTACTTATAACACACAAGGAAGTTATTTTAAACATGACGTTGGTTCTACTTTGAAAATATATCCTTAACCCACTTTTCTTTTCTTCTTCTTTTTTTTTTAATTTCAGTTTATTATGAGTGTACAAACAATCAGGTCACAATTTTTGCATTTGTTAGGCAGAGTCCCCCTTGTAGTTGTGTTCCACACCCAAAAGATGTGCAATATACTTCTACCTTGTGCCTTTTAATTGGGAACACACCAATCCCCCTTCCCCCTCTCTTGTTCTCCCTTCCCACAACTTGAACAGGACAGTTTTCTCCTATGTTGGCATGCATTAGATAATACACTGGCTTCATAATAAAATTGAATAAATTAGATACTTGCTTTTCCATTCTTGTGATACTTTACTAACAAGAATGTGTTTAAACTTCATCCATGTTAATATAAAAGATATGAAGTCACCATCTTTTCTTACATCTCAGCAGTACTCCATGGTAGTACTCCATACACCACAGCTTGTTAATTCATTCCTGAATTGATGGGCATTGAGGTTGTTTCCACATTGTGGCAATTGTAAATTGAGCTACAGTAAATATTCTATTGCAAATGTATTTATGCAAAATGCTTTTTATCAACTGGGTAGATGCCCAGAAGTGGGTTTGTGGGGTCAGATGAGAGATCTAATTTGAGTTCTTTGAGGATTCTCCATACTTCTTTCCAAAGAAGATGTATGAATTTTTAGTCCCACCAACAGTGTTAAAGTGTACCTCTCTGTCCACAGCCATGCCAGCATCTGCAACTCTGGGACTTTGTGATGTGGTCTCTTCTCACTGGGGTTAAGTGGTATCTCAGGGTGGTTTTGGTTTGCATTGCTCTGATGATCAGGAACAATGAGCATCTTCTCAAATGTTTGTTAGCCATTTGTCTATCTTCCTCAGAGAAAGTTCTGTTCATGTCTCTTGCCCAGTGATAGATGGGATTGTTTGCTTGTTTTTTGTTGATTAATTTGAGTTCTCCATAGATCCTTGATATCAAGCCTTTGTTGATTCTTAGCATGGAAATATTTTTTCCCATTCTGAAGGTAGTCCATTTGCTTTACTTGTTGTGTCCTTAGCTATATAGAAGCTTTACACTATGATTAATTCCCATTTGTTTATTTTTGTTGTTACTGCAATCAGCATTGAAGTCTTCTTCATAAAATCTTTCCCCAGGGCAACATCCTCAAGAGTTTTTCCCACACTTTCTACTAGGATTTTTATCATTTCATGCCTTAGAGTTAAATCTTTTGTCCATCTTTGATCAGTAAGTGGTGAAATGTGCAAGTCCAGTTTCAGTCTTTTACAAGTGGTAATCCAGTTGTCCCAGCACCATTTATTCAATAGGTGTTCTTTTCCCCAGTATATGCTTTTGTTTGGTTTATTAAAGATCAGATGGCAGTAAGGGACTGGTTTCATCTCTTTGTTTTCTATTATGTTTCATACATCTATGTCTCTATTTTTGTGCCAACACAATGCTGTTTGATCACTGCAGGCTTTTAATATAACCTGAAGTCTGGTAGAGTGATTCCTCCAGTGTTGTTTTTTTGTTTGTTTGTTTGTTTGTTTGTTTTAATGATTTTATTGAATCATAATTATGTACATTGGTGCAATCACAGGGAACGATTCATATACATTCAGAAATATTTTGATCATACTGTTACAGATATCCTTCATGGCATTTCCTTGATCACTATATAAAGACATTAATACTCTACCTTTAATAAGTTTCGCCAGTACCAGTTATTTTTTTTAAGAGACAGAGTCTTTCTTTTGCTCAGGCTGGTCTCGAATTCCTGAGCTCTCCACCTGCCTCGGCCTCCCAGAGTGCTAGGATTACCAGCATGAGCTACTGAGCTGGGCATGAACCAATGTTCTTAAGTGTATTGAAAAAGTGTGGCCGTGATATCTTGTAGTTACACGTCACTAACAGCAATTGGAAAGCCTGCAGCCAGGATCTTCTCAGCTAGAAGAGAAGAGAGAGCAAAGGTCACTGCAGGCTGCTTTCACCTCTGCAGTCTGAGCAAGGCCAGTGAGGCTCGGCTGGGCATGCTGTGCTTCCCCTAGGTGTGTGGGCATGGCGCAGCCATTATTCATATGCTGCTCTCTTCTGAGGAAGCTGGTTTGACGTGTGACTTCTCAGTCATCAGCCAAATTCCTCTAAGGCACAAGTGTTGATGGTTACTCTCTGGTTCCCCAGGTTCCTCCATTACAGGGAACCCCGTGTGGGTTTTCTTCTCTGTGGGATTATTTCTCAGTGCTTGCCAAGCTGGTGGGCCTGAGCAGCCTTGTATTGCCAGAGACAAGCAGAAGCCGTGAGAAAAGACAGCTCCGTCACTGGGTCCACCTGGGTCACATCTGAGCCCTCCTGTTCAACCCAATAATCAATTGAAGCCAGTTCAGAGGTCAACACGGTGATGTAGACTGTCTTGTTCAGGAGTGAAAGTGCCTTCTTGGGCTTTGGAGTCATCTGGGGAACAGTCTGATGAAGACTCTTAGTCTCTTCCAGCCTTCCAGCCTCAGTTTCTCCTTCTGTAAACTAGAGATTAGAATATGCATCTCAGAAAATTGTTAGAATTTAGTGTGACAACAGAACTGCCTCGTCTGCTGCTTCTCCTCCAGCAGTCACATATGAGAAAATCAGCAAATTAATTATGTCCTACCTACCCCTTGAAACAAACCAGTTCATTGTCTTGCTACCAGATTTGCCTGCAGTATAAGCCATTGATGAAAGAAATGGAACGTATCCTGTCTTACATTTCACACAGAGAAGTCAAGGGTACACCTCTGCTTGTTCTTTTTTTGGGAGTTGGAAAGTATTACTTTGAAAGCATAGATTTGGGGGTTAGAACAACCTGATTTTGCCGTTTATTAGTGACATTAGCCAGGTCACTAAACCTTGGTTAGCCTCTATTTCTTCATCTAAAAAATGGGCATAATAATAGGACTGTTTCATCAGGTGATTATCATAATTAGAGCCATTTAATGAATGTAAACCACAGTGCCTGCCATGTAGACAAGTTCAGTAACTATTACCTTTAGGAAATAATTGTGAATTTATAATTATTATAAATTATCAAAAGGGCCAAGGTACGTACACATACAGATTTATGTGTTTGTGGGACTGTTATGTGTTCACACATTCTCGTTATTACATGACTTGGTGTTGTCTTCTTGACAATGAGCTCTTTCCCACCCCCAGATTCTTCTGAGAATGTCACTGCCCTTCTAGACTTCGCTTCTTGATTCCTATTTCCTTCCAGGCAGCTTTGGTTATTTATTTTAACCAGCTATCACTTGTATGAAAGTGCTAGGGAGATGGAACTTTGAGTTCCTGCCAGGATATGTAGATTTCATATATATATACAGCTCACTGAATCTTCATAAACTCAGTAGACCTGAACCCAGACTGGGAATCAGAAAATTCCAGGCTCTGTCCCTGTAGCTCAGTGGTTAGGGCACTGGCCACATACACTGGGGCTAACGGGTTCAAACCAGGCCCGGGCCTGCTAAACAACAATAGCAACTACAACAACAACAAAAAAATAGCCAGGCGCTGTGGTGGGGACCTGTAGTCCCAGTTACTTGGGAGGCTGAGGCAAGAGAATCTCTTAAGCCCAAGAGTTTGAGGTTGCTGTGAGCTGTCACACCACAGAACTCCAACAAGGGTGATATAATGAGACTCTGTCTCAAAAAAAGAAAAAGAAAAAAAAAAAGAAAAGAAAATTCCAGAAGCCCCTTGTGCCCCTTTCCACATACTATCTCCCCTAAAAGTAACCACTATCCTGATTTTTTTCACCCTAATTTTTAACTTTCTAATCTGGCCCTTGATTTTAAGCTGTTCAGTTCTTTTTTCCCCAGAGTCTACACTGTGCTTAGATCTCTACCTGTTTTTATTATTAACTCAGGTCTCAATAAACTTCTATTTGGGCACCTATGTGTGCAGGGGACTGTGCTAATTAAATAAGCGATGAGACGAGAGAAGTTCAGCGTCTTCAGTGAGTATTTTTGCAGCATTCCTCATGGGGCTTCCTGCTTGAGCTGTTCCTCCTGGAATGAGGCATGAATTTCTCATACTCTTCTCTCTGATCTGGCTTCTAATCTGCATGCTATCCATGAAAGTCAGTCTTTTTTTTTTTTTTTTGGCAGGTTTTTTTTGGGGGGGGCGGGGCTGGGTTTGAACCTGCCACCTCCCGTATATGGGGCTGGCACCCTACTCCTGTGAGCCACAGGCACTGCCCGAAAGTCAGTCTTCTTAATTAAAGATCCTGGCAGAACTTAACAGTGGGTCCAATTTCCAATTCCAGAATTCCAGGAGACACCATTTTTTTTGAGACAGAGTCTCACTCTGCAGCCCAGGCTAGAGTGTTATGGGCTTAGCCTAGCTCACAGCAACCTCATACTTCTGGGTTCAAGGGATCCTCCTGCCTCAGCCTCCCAAGTAGGTGGGACTACAGGCGCCTGCCATGATGTTTGGCTAATTTTTCAATATTTAGTAGAGACAGGGTCTTGCTCTTGCTCAGCTTATCTTGAATTCCTGACCTCAAGTGATCCTCCTGCTCCAGAGTGCAGGGATTACAGGGGTGAACCTCTTGCCCGGTCTGGGAGAGAACATTTGACTAGCCTGGCTTGGTCCACTCTGGGTCATGTCAACTGTGGCTGGTGGGTTTAGGGACACATGAAGCTCAAAGGCCCTGAATAGAAGGAGTGGAGCTGAGAAGGGGGAGGGTTGTGATGTAGAGGTTCCCTGCGAGGACATTGGTCGGAACTGGCCTCTTTGCTTCCATAGGCTATGTTTCCTTTTCTTCTCAGATGCAGATCCTTAACCCAATGTCTAAACTGATTTATTGTATCCTTTCTGTACCAAATTTGACCTAAAGCAACTAGGTAACATGGCGCATGGAGGACCAGGTCTGATGGTCTCCCCAAAATGCCTTTGTGGTGTATTTCTGGCTCTGATGCGGTGGCTGGCCTCTCAGGAGGATTAGCTGTGGCTTTATAGACACACATGCTCTGCAGCCTCTGCCTCGGGGGGAGGGGCGTGTTCCCTCACAGCACAGACTTGGCCCCTGAAAACTAATTTCCCGATGCAGGGACCACCAACTGTTTATGATGATTGTTATTATTGCAGGACATTGGAATTCTTGCCCAGGTTCCAAAAGCCACCTCCATGAAGGAGTGTTTGCAACAGCATCCTGAATCTTGCACCACATTATGGTTCGAGCAAAGACACAATGCTGGGTCTGCAGCCCAAGCTCTGCTGAGACCTGGGCAGGGCCAGAGACAGAGGCGGGAGCCTGTGCTATTGGCCTTACACGCGTGACCTCAGCGAATCCTCACTGCAAATCCAAGAGGGAGGCATATTTCTGCTCCCATTTTTCTGGGTGTGCCAACTGAGGCAGAGAGAGGTTGAGTAAAGCCCCATCATCACGTATAAAGTGCTTTCTTCCTTATTCTCTCATTTCATCCTCATGAAAACAGGTTTTCTAGGTGAGGTTTTTGTAACTCAGTTTCCCAATTTTGCATGGGTCATAGGTGCCAGAGTTGTACCCAGGACTGTGACTCCTGCGCCCTAAGATAAATGTGCAAATAACTGTAATAAGAGGCAGGTGATGACAAACACCTTTAGGGGAAACGTGGTGGTGCTTCAGAGAAAGATGAACTCATGTACAGATGGAGAAAACTGGAAAAGGTTCAAAGGAAGAGGTGATATTTGGATCTAGTTCCTGTAAAGTCTGGGCAGTAACTGGACAAGCCTTATTTGATTATTTGAGGAAGGACACTCCAGGAGAAGGAATAGACATAACTCAAAGCCTGCAGAGGGGGGTATGTTCAAGAAATAGTGGGAAGTCGTTCGTTGTATTGGGGAGATGGAGACAGATGGGCAGAGGGGAGATGATACTGGAAAACCAGGTGCCTCTCACAGAGGCCACAGTAACTGTCTCTTGGACAGGCTGGAGGCAGATGGAATGCCGTGCCGACCACCCACAGGTGGAAGTCTGTGACCTCTCAAGAGACCTTTGAGTTTTCTCAGCTTCACTTGGTGTGTATGGTTTGGGACAGGGTGGAGGCAGGGGTTGGAGTGCCATGTTATTTACAAGTGCTAGGGAGATCCAGGCTCTTTCTAAAAGAGGGAACAATAAAACTTTTATAGGCCTTTAGAGTCAGATGCTCTGGTAAGGTGGGAGGGTCGGGTGGTGTGTATGTGTACATGTGTGCTGTGACATTTGCAAGGAGGAGGGCAGACAGCCAAGACAGCCAGAAAGAAACAGCAGGGTGTAACTTCCTCTGGTCCCTGGTTAGTTTCCTCCCCCAGTGGCAGGGTTCATGGGAGGCCAGTGTAAGCCTCAGTTTCCTCATCTGCCAGGTCATGGTATCTATCACGCAGGATTGCTGTAAGAATCCAAAGAGTTGTGCCAATATGTCCTGTGACATTCCTTTCATTGTTATTTTATGCTATTATTTGTCTTAAATCTTCATATGGGTTCATACCATCCTAAACTACAAAATAAAAATCTTAAAGAGTAGGGAGTATGCCATCTATTTCCTTTAATTGTTGATAATGCCAAAAAACACAATAAACGATTTCAAAGAACAAAATAGGCAAATTCTTCACAAAGTGCATTTGTCAATGGCATGAGCCCAGTCCCTCAGCTTAGTTTTTGGAGACTCATCTTTGTTCCTGAAATCATAATGAGGCAAATCTCAGTGTGCGGAAAGAAGCAAGGTGGGTGCCACACAATCCTTGTGTGCCTGGCTAGAGTCCTGCACTTGTGAGTTCTACTCCCATCTACTTCTTTAGAACAGAGGTCTTAAGAAGTAGATGATTTTAGAATCTAGAACATGAAATGTGTTTAGATGATGATAAATTAATGGACCACCTTATGCCACTGCCCTTTGTGCTGCTGCTCCAGGTTCACTGTCAAAATAATGAAGAGTTATTCCCTCTGAGCCTGGCTGGATAGGGCAGCCAGAGTTGCTGTTCTTGAGTTTACACATCTTTCCTTGTGTGTGTGTGGACAAAGGGGTGTAGGGGCAGGTGAACTGCTGTCTTTTTTTTTTTTTGTAATTCCAGAAGCAAGAGAAAAAGCATCTGGGCTATTTTGGAAGGTCTAGGCCCAGTCAAGAGGAAGACCCAATTGTCCTATTAAGGGGTCAAGGGCTGGGACTTGTGGCTTGGGGTGGAATGAAGAGGAGGTGAATTTCATTCCTGAGGATGGTGGATCCTGGTGGGGGACAGCTGCCCAGAAGCTTGAGGACCACGGCCCCAACACCACACCTGCGGAGCTGTCTTCTGCCCCCTGGCTGAGCTTGGCATGCTGTTGTGGATATGTTTGGGGAGCAGCCACCTTGGAATGGATCCCATAAGTTTAGAACAGAACCCCAACAGTGACCGTAATGGACTATAACAAGAGGGTTTGTCCCCATTTTCTCATGAGTAATAAAAGCCCTGGGTAGAGACCAGGGTCACAAGAAATGGCCAGCATGAAACTTCATAGTGAGCTTGGTTTGGAAGGAATTGGAGCTCCATTTGATTTACCTTAGAAACATTTCCAATAGTGATGATTCTCAGAGCTCAAGTGGGGTGCAAAGATTCATGACACTTCCCTTCATAATGGTGAATACTATGTAGAGAAATTGCTATAGAAAAATTGTCCTAGGACCAGGACACTGGGGTGATGAGTGTGGGAGGGAGAGGGCAGAGGCTGACCTGGAAGAGCTCAGGACCAATCTGTATAATCTTTGGGTGATGACCTTTTACTGGAGAATTTACTTCTGGGATCAATGCCTGGAAAATTGGCGTCTTTGATAACTGAAAAACTAGGAGATGCTATAAAACCACAGGTAGTCTCTGGGGTGGTAGGAGGGAGTTTGGATTTGAGCCTGTCATTTCACATTGTGTTATATTTTTGTGGTTAGAGAGTGTCTAGATTTTGGAGACGGCAAAGGTATTTATGGGAAGTGAGGGCCTTTTCTTGATTACTCTGTATTTTATGTCTGTCTGGTTGGCCCCAAAACTCCTGTGTTGTCTAATTCCTTCTTTTATCAATAAAGTTTCCTGCCTTGATTCCACATTGAAGTCTAACAATCTGGCATCATCACTAGATTTTCCTTGCTGCTTATTTTGGGGACATTATCTCAGAAACCCAGAGATGACAGAAGGGAAAACTATGAAGTTGACTTTAGGTGACGCTACTGCCCCTGAGATTTTGGTATGGTTAGACTGTATTAGTGCTTTCCTCCCAAATCAAGGTGAGTATATGTCTTTAGTGCTCATAAATTCATCTTTGAAGTGAGTCTGGGGGGAGCTGGAGCAGGGGAGGGTTGTCTGGCTAGCGGGTCAGGTGCCTGGTGCTAGGGGAGAGGTGTTACTAAGGCAGCAGATCAAAGATGCTTTTTCAGAATCACACAGGAGAGGAGGCCAAAGCTGACGGCAAGGGCACCTCAGCGGGCATCAGATCCAAACAGTGGTGGAGGGAGAAGAGGAGAAGGAGCAGAAAGGTGCAGGAGAGTTGGGGGAAGAGAGTGGGCTGAAGAGGCAGGCTTGCAGAGGTGGAATCACGTGCTAGGGTTCCCTTGCCATCAGAGGCCGGTTCACTGCCCGGGGCAGCGCTGGGCCTTGGAGCCAGCCAGCCTGACTACTCACTGCAGAAGACAGTAAGAGTCTGTGGAGCTGACCCCATGCCTGTCTGCTGTTCTTAACCATCTTACTGCCTAGACTCCAGTCTCTGACCACCTGAACCAATTTATCCCAAGTCTCAACCCCAAAGCAGGCAGGAAGCACAAAGCACAGAGAAACCACAAGCATCCACCTGGCCACCAACCAGTAACAAAGGCAGTAGAACAGTTTTGTCAGATATGGAAATAAGAAGGCTACCTTCCTCTTGGTGGCTTAGTCTCCTCACCTCCTCTATTGTGGGGAAGAGATCTAACAGTGTACACCAGCCGGAACCCTCTCCCAAGTTGCTGACGGAGCTGATCCCTGCCCCTCCAGCCACTTCACTGGGCAGGGCCCTTTTAGCAGTCTCCTCTGCACACTGCTCTCTGTCCTAGGCTCCTGCTCAAACTAGATGGCAGACAGGGAGTGGCAGGGCCCTGCAGCTGCAGTTCTCTCACTGAGTCAGCCTGGCAGCTGGGCCTTCTGTAGCCTTCTGAACCCTCAGCTCCCCCTGTGCTGAGCCCCAGGTATGGGCTTCTGCTTACCATTTCTTTATGGAACCCCAAGTCTTCCAAGACTGGGCTGCTCTCTCCTGCCCCCACACCTCATCTCACCGTCATCCCTTGGTCTGGAGTCTTGCCTTAACTCTTGCTTTTGAATGTTAACCCTTTCTCTCTCCAATCCAGACCGACCGACAACCCGGATCAGCCGGAATGCAGTGCTCTGATTAGGCACCAGGATGACCACTAGTTATCGCTGACTTGCCTTAAGCCAGCCTGCCTATCTAGAGCATCACCTGGGATCACCTGTCCCTGAGACCATCCTCACCTCCTTGTCCTGCCCTGGTGGGTCTCTCTGTGTCTTGGCTAATCTTTGTGTGGCCCAGCCCACTAATCCACAGTTGCGCTTATCTCATCTAAAATCATTATTCCAATAGCCAAAAAAGAGGCATTTATGGAGCACCAACTGTACCTATGATTGGTACTGTGGGAGTTCCTCAACCAAACGAGAATTATTAGGCAACAAATATCAATTTGTGCTGATGTGAGACCAAATGTGGACTGTCTTCATTTACCCTTTTGGAAGTTTTATTTGACCAAATGTATTAGTTATATGTGGTTGCATAAAACATTACTTCAAGATTTAGTGGCCTAGAAAAATAAATATTTCTTATCTCTCACATTTCCATGGGTCAGGTGTTATATAAAGTGGTTTGGCTATCAGTTGTGGCTTCAGGTCTCTCGTGTAGCCAAGATCTAAGCCAGACTGCAGTCATGTGCAGGCTTGTCTGGTGCTGAAAGATTTGCTTCGAGGTGATGCATGCCTGGCATTGTGGTGCTAGATACTGAGAGAACACCATATTTTTCCCCACAGGCCTCTACAAGGCTTCTTGAGTGTCCGTATGACATGGTGGCCATCTTCCTCCAGAATGAGCAATCCAGGACACCAAGGATGAGGCAGCAATGTTTTATGATCCAGCTGGAGAAGTCATAGACTGTTACTTCTACCATATTATATTGGTCACAGGGTCAGCCCTGATTCAACGTGGTAAGGACAGCAAAAGGGCACAGATAATGGGAGGTGAGGATCATTGGGGGCCTTCTCAGAGGCTGACTATGGTACTAAAGTGCTAACTTACTAAACGTAGAATACCAATGTCTACATGTAGTGATTATGAAAATGCCATGAAAGCTATGTTAAACAGTTGGATGAAAATATTTCAGATTGTATATGAAGTCAGCACATTGTGCCCCCTGATTGCACTAATGTACACAATTGTGATTTAAAAAAAAAAAGTGCTATTCAGCTTAAAGGCCAGAGGAAAATACATTTTATCTATCAAACAGAAAATTCTATTAGTTTATTGCCCTGTTGCCAATTCTGGAACACTGCCTAGCACATAGTAGGTGCTTAATAAATATGCAGCAAATGCATGATTGATTGAACAATATACATTACTTTTAAGAAATGCTTTACAGGCTTGGTACCCATAGCTCAGTGGTTAGGGCGTCAGCCACATACACCGGGACTGGTGGGTTTGAACCCGAGCTGGGCCTGCTAAACAACAAGGACAACTACAACAACAACAACAAAATAGCCAGGCATTGCGGTGGACACCTGTAGGCCCAACTACTTGAGAGGCTGAGGCAAGAGAATCTCTTAAGCCCAAGGGGTTGAGGTTGCTGTAAACTATGTATGACACCACAGCACTCTACTGTACTGAGGGCGACATAGTGAGACTCTGTCTCAAAGAAAAAAAAGGAAATGCTTCATAGGTTATAAAGTAATTTTGCAGATTTTATACAATTTGATTCTCATCTCTGTGAAGTATCACGGGCTACTATCATAAATACTACTTTATAGTAGAATCACCATATATGCTCAGATAAGTAAACTGCCAGAGTCACCCCGCCTTGAATCTGATGCTCTACTCGTGTCGTATGATCGTACTATGACTCTGGTATAGTCCATGCTCATTGGCTACGAGGTGGGTATCAAGGTTTAGGTGAAATGACCCTGAAGAGGCTGGTCCCACCTGCTTTTATGGTTTCCAGGATAGATTTGCTATGAAGCCTGGAACATGTGAGCTTCAAAGCCCGTTTCTTGCATGGGCTCTTCCTGGGCAATTCCTGTTTGGCCAAGTGAAAACCATTCTGGAAGATGGTAACCTGCTGTTTAACAATAGCCATAGCCACTCATGACAGTGTAGCTGCAACTGTTCTTTAAAAGCATCAGTATATTCTCCCAATAGATATCATGTATGTACAGCTGGCTTCCTACCGTCATAGGAGTAATCTCTTCTATGACACCTGAAGTTGTTGACGTTTTCAGTATTTTTCCACATTTTTTTTTTCTAGGTTTGTCTCATAAATGGCATATTTTAAATATAGATACTAATTTGGATTTTTCTTTAGCTAAATAATTGAGAAAAATTCAGATTAAAAATTAATAGATCAGGGCGGCACCTGTGGTTCAAAGGAGTAGGGTGCCGGCCCCATATGCCAGAGGTGGCGGGTTTGAACCCAGCCCCGGCCAAAAACTGAAAAGCAGAACAAAACAAAAAATCAATAGATCATGAAACTGAGGAAATCAACCTAAATTGTCTCAGTTTTAAGAATCACATTATAACAAAAGAACTTTTCCGTGCCAAAAGCAGTCTTTCATTAAGAAGAGGTACACTGTGAAGATAAGACCAAACAGGGTCTTCAGTATTTGATAATTTCATCTCTAGGGAGGATTCAATGGGTGGGTGGAGGCCTCTACCAGAAATGTATCTTCTTCCCACTTGGCGTAGTGGGAAGCAGCTCCTAACGGCCTCAGCCAGATGGGGAAACCCCAGTGAGGCACAGGCTCAGGCCCACCCAGCTCTTGCTCTGACCCAAGTGACCCAGCCTCTCTATGGGCCATTTAGGAGTTCTCGGGCATGAACAAATAAAAAGAAACCCAGAAGAAACATTCTGTGTTTATTTAAGATAAATGTTTGTTCTCCCTAATTCCTCTATCCTTTTTCAGTTTCAGAAGAACCTTTGTCTCTGGATTAGTCCAGCTGAAGTTATTTTTCTTACCATCCGTATGGGGAATTTTTCCATTTTTTTTTTTTCAAGCAGAAAATAACTCTTGGGCCAAAGGGACTGTGAAAATGTTTAGTCTCCAGAAAGGCATGCAGACTCCTAGGGCAGCGGAAGCCCTGGGACTCAACTTTGGAGAGTGCCATTGTGTCAGTTATGAAATAACTTTTCTTGCTTTTCCTTTGCACACCCAGCATCCAACTTCTGGCCCCCAAAATTCACAATGACTGCCCGTTGGGATGTCACGGGGAGATTTATTGGAGTGGGGTGCTGCTGGAATGCCACACCATTTCCCAGAGAGGCACTAAAGAGAGGATGCGGGCTTAGAGCGCTCTTGCTGAGTGATCACGGGAAAGTCATTTCCTCGCCTTTTGCCTCAGTTTCCCCCAATCGTGTCATTAAGAACAGGGAGTCGAACTGGATGCTCTGCTTTCAATGCTTAATCATTATATATATGATTACCCTGAAGGGCAGAGGGTGAGGCTAGGATCAGAGTAGTTGATACAATGATCTGTATGAAATGAGTGCTGAGGAAGGCCTTTCTGTGTATGCTTGAGGGAGGGACAGGTGGAGGGCAGAGGCCTGATTTTTAAAGTCCATATTCCTATTAGTAAACTGTATCATTCTGAGCGAAGGGATATCAGCGGGTACTCAGTGGGTAGGAAGCAAGGATCATGACCATCAAAGCCAAATTGGCAAGAGCCCAGCTCCACGGGACAGGGACTGAAGCTCTCAATCAGAGCTGATGAGGAGGCCAGAGCTGATGAGTTAGGTACCAGGTGACTCATTCGAAGGCAAAGACCTAAGCAAGACAGTGAGGAGAGGACAGCGTGCACAGCAGCAGCAGAAGACACTTGGATCTGCAGCCCCTCTGCAGCTGGGAGGCTTTCACGGGCTCCCCACTGCCTGGTGCTGGGGAGGAAGCTTCATGGCCGGAGAGGTGAGTGGGACCATCGGTCTCAGTTTGTTCTGGTATAAAGCCATAGACCGGTGGAATAACAGAAATTTGTTTCTCATAGTTCTGGAGGCTGGAAATTCCAGGTAGGGTGCCAGCACAGTTGGGTGCCGGCTGTAGACTGCTGACTTCTGATCATATCCTCTCTTGGCCTAGGGAGAGCTAGCCCTCTCTCTGGCCTCTCCTTAAGGCAGAACGAATTCCATTCATGGGGGCTCCACCTTCATGATCTAATTAACTCCCGAAGTTTCCCACCTCCAAACACCGTCACCTTGGGATTAGAGTTTCAACCTTCGGATTTTGGCAGTTCATAATACTCAGTTCAAGGCACCAGCTAAAGTTTTGTATGACCAAATATTTATATGACCCAGATATGCAAAACCATCTGTTAGAATTAAAAGACAAAATATGAATTATAACAAATTTACATCAACTTAAAAAAATCAGCATTACTTAGGTAAAAAATTATAACATGTAATTAAATTTTAAACATATTTTTATAAAGTAAAAACTACTCACAAAACTAGCCATTAAAATCTGCGTGTGGTTAGGCTGAGCATACCTGCAATTCCAGGACTCTGGGAGGCCGAGGCAGGTGGATTGCTTGAGCTCAGAGTTTGAGATCCCATCTTCACCAAGATCCAGATCCCATCTCTACTAAAAATAGAAAAAGTAGCCAGGCATTGTGGCAGGCACCTCTAGTCCCAGCTACTTGGGAGGCTGAAGCAAGAGGATCACTTCAGCCCAAGGGTTTGAGATTGCTGTGAGCTATGATGCCAGGGTACTCTACCCAGGATGACAAAGTGAGACTCTCTCAATAAATAAATAAATAAATAAATAAAATATAAAAATAAAATCTGTATGTGGCCAATATAAAGAATTAGTATCCTGTTTCCCATATGTTATGGATAGGCCTGCAAATACACAAATTAAAAGTATTATGCTTGTTTAATATGCAAAATATTCCCTACATCATGCGTAACTGTTGTGAATATTGCCTTAATTTTCAAGTGCCTCCAGAAACACAATTCAGAACATTAAGAGAAGCAGGAAGCAGAGCACTATAGGGAAGGATACTTCACTTTGCATCCATCCCTTGCATTTATGCTATCTGCAAGGAAGAATATAAGTTCATTAAATTGCCTTTATTCTTATCTAAATGCCTCTGCTGCTCAGATCGTGTCACCCTCTCAAAAGGAAGAGACCATCTTTAATATTGGCAGCAGCGCAACCTACAAAACTTTATGGCACTGAGCGGTTTCCTTTTGATTCATCCACACAGGACATGAGATGTGGAGACGTGCTTCCCTGGGGCCTGGATAATGTTACTCGCAGGGGTGGGTGTTCAGGGTTATCGGTTGTGCTGTGCTAATGCTGAGCACTGGATCCTGAGTGGCAGAAGCACTCCTATGTTCTTTACTGTAGTAATTCATTTGTGTTTGTGATATTTGAGATCTGTGAAAGTATGAGTTCGGAGCAGGGGGCCCTCTTGACTGGGTCTTGCTCAGATGATGGATGACTCATTCATTCGATGCCAGTATGGATGGATGATGTTTAAAGATCACACACTCAAAATAGAAAAGGAGTTGAATCATAGTTAAAGGGTGTTTCTGAGTGTTCCTCTGTGAAGCCATCCCTAATCTCTCTTCCTCCTGTACTGACAGAATTAACCACCATCCTTTGATCCACTCCTAGACAGATAGACACACACACACACACACACACACACACACATATTTCTTTTCTTTTCTTTTTTCTTTTTTTTGAGGCAGAGTCTTGCTTTGTCTCTCTGGGTAGAGTGCAGTGGCTTCATCAGCGCTCACTACAACCTCAAAGTCCTATGGTCAAGCAATCCTTCTGCCTAAGGTGCCCACCACAATACCTGGCTAATTTTTCTAGTTTTAGTAGAGATGGGGATGGGTTTCACTCTTGCCCAGGCTGGTCTTGAACTCCTGAGCTCAAGCAATCCACCCTCCTTAGCCTCCCAGAGTGCCAGGATTCCAGGCATGAGCCACTGTACCCAGCCCACATATTTTTATTACTATAAATATTACACTGCAATATATAATTTACAAATAAATACATTAATATTTTTTCCCTTGGGTAGGTTGAAATCTATAGAGACAAAGTAGTATCATAACTGTCTCTGTTTCCAGCTTATAGCCCAGCAGTTGATATAAGCATCATAGGTATACAGGCAGAAGTCGATCTGTAAATTAAGAGTCTGTGCTTTGAAGCCAACACTCCTGGGTTTGATTCCTGGTCTTACCAACTCCAAGCTGGGTAACTTTGGAAGTTTCTTAACATTTCTATGCCTCAGTTGCTCATCTAAAAATGGGGATGTGTTATCCCCCACCCATCATAGGGTTGTTCTGAGGGTTACTTATTTGTAAAATGTTTAGTACAATCTTAGCTATTGTAGACAATTTCATTATTAATCACTCAATATATCTTCAAACAGAACAATCTCCTTGTCCTGCCCTGCAGTGGTGACACACAGGTAAGCCAGGCAATGCATACAAGGGCCCTTGCACAGACATTGCCAGGAGGCATTATTGTTAGGTAAATTTCTAAACTTAAAAGGGTCACTTGGGTGTGTAGAAGGTTTGTGGGTGATCTTTGAGCCCACTGAGAGAGAGGAAGGATTACACAATATATCTAGGCTAAAAAAGTCTTGGAACAAATGAAATACAGATCTTCAGTTGTCATTGTACTCCTGGAGAGTGACACTCTCTGGCAATTATTTCTTGTACTAACAGGGTGATGGTGACCTGTCCTAAAGCAGCTCCCATCAAAAGCTGAGCAGGGGTGTAACCTGAAACCTCGCTCAGCTGGGTGGCAGGAGTGTTCTGAGCAGCAGATTTTGGGGGCTCTGCTCTGTGTCTGGCATGGCTGTGTCCTGCCTCTCCAACCTCGAAAAACCACACAGACTTGCAGGCTGGTGTGTTCCTGTCTGCCAGTCCACTTTCTTAATCATTTGCTCTGGCCTTGGGAGGTATCTCAGCTTTCTATTACCCCATGGACCCCATTATTTGGTATGTGGGGCCCTGATAGGCAGGGGCCACATCCAGTGCTCTGTGCCATCATGGGGCCGCCACTTGAGGAGCATTTCATTCCAGGCTCTGTGCCAGGTGCAGGGGACATGAAAAGTGTAAGAAGGCACTTTGTAAGGTGGCTTACACTCTAGCTGGGAAAAGATTTGGGCTGCTACTGGGCTGCTAGCTTCTGTGCTAATGCACATCTTGCCAGTGTATACGGTAAGTGGCAAATTAGTGCTTTGGAGGGCAGGGAAGAAGAAGCCTGCAGGGTTGACTCGGTTGTTTAAGGAGAGAATCTTAGAATAAGTGAGGTTTCTTTCCCTGACCCTGCAGTTGCCCATTTCTCTCCAATGCCCATGTAACCAGCATAGGTGCTACTACTCAACTGCCAGGATCTCGGATGTGCCTAAAGGCCAGACGCTTGTCCAGACTAGTGTGAGAGAATAATTCTTAGAGCAGCCTGGGGTAGGGTTTGTAATCACTTCTCATGAACACTTAGGCTTGGGGCCAACCCTTAGAAAAGTTTCTGCCAGCTCACAGATGGGGAGGGAGAAGCAGAGCTCCTGCTGGGGCATAGGGTCTCCAAGTAGGGCTTTTCATCCGGGATGTGTCTCTAGTAATCATGAGGCACTATCGGCAGAGGGCTGGCTGCAAGGCCAAGGTCTGGCTGACCTGGGGCCAGATTGCAAGGACCACAGAGGGGCCTGATGTTGTCCTTGGATGCTAGGATATCAGGGTAAACCAGAAAGAGTTTCATTTGCATTATAGATGGGAGTGAGGGTAACTCCTAATTATGCTCTGGACTAGACCCAAGACGACTTGTAGCAAGTTCCGTAATGGAAGAGTTTATTCAGCTCCATGAGAAGGATCAGCTTTGAGAGCTCTACATTATTACCAAGAGGCCAGACCTAAGGTAGTTCCAAAGACCTATTATCAGCTAGGAGTAACTAGGCCTCCTCAGGACATTCTGAAAGAGATTCACACAAGGGGAAACTGTAGCACATCCACCACCATCATCGTCCTCATTGACATCATCCCTATTATTTATTATAGAAGAGCAATCATCAAGCCTGATTATGTGTCAGGCACAATGCTGTGTGCTGATCTTCATAGCAATCTCACAGGTTAAATGCTATTCCCTTCATTTTGCAGGTGAAACAACTGAAATTCAGAGATACTAAATAACTTTCACAAAGTCATAGTGCTTTGAATTGGCACAATGGGACTGCAACCTAGGTCTGTCTGACATTTATGTTCTATTTCAGCAGTAGTTTCCAGAGTAGCAGCAAAGATGTAGTGGCTTTGGCACCAAGTGAGAATTGCAGAGTGGCAGTGGTGAAGACTCAGGTCCAGCTAGGATTCTAGGTTGCAAGCAACACACATTGACTAGTTAATTTAAATAGCCAAAGGAGTTATTAGAAAGATATAGGGTAAATCAAATACTGACAGAAGGACTGAAGAACCAGGTAAGGACCTCCCCCACTATGACTCACACAATGTGAAGTTCCTACAGGAAGGTATCTGGGTAATGGGAATCCAGAACAGCATGATAAACATCTACTGCAGACTCCTAGGAATGGCAGAGGAACAAGGATAATGGGATTGGAACTCTAACAATGAAATCTTGTGGTCACACGTAGCCAAAAGCCATAGCCATTGGTACCCTGATGACCTTAAGGTGGAGGACCTGGGAAAAAAAGTTACCTGTACTGATTTGAGCAAACAGGTGGTAAAGATCCTTCCATTTGCTCCTCCTCACACAACAACCAAACTTAAGTGGGCAAGCTTTTGTAGTGACTACTCCTGTTTTGCTAACTCAGGACCCACTCATTCCACCAGCCTCTACTTTGGTGCCAGTGATCCTTGTTTGCCAGTGTTCATGTCCTTGGTTGGTCCCCTCCCCCATGGAATCGGGGCTGACCTCTGTGAACAGTAGAATACAGTGGATAGGAGAGGTTCAGAGTTGGGTCATAGGAGCCTTGCAGCTTCCTCTGTGGTTATGGGGGAGCCAGTGACCACTTGTTAGCACTCTCAGCAGGCTCATGGAAAGGTTTGTGTGGAGAGAAATCAACTTTCTAGCCATGCAAGTAAGTCGTTAAGTTTTAGGGGTCATTTGTCACACAACGATAACTAGAGGTGAGAAAGAAAGGAGGAGACATGGAGAAGGGGAGTAGTGCCTGGACACTGTTCCTCCCAGGGCTGAAAGGGATCTTCCACCAGGTGTGGAAAGTTCCTCAATAACTTTCCTGGCAGGTGCCTAGACTCTTTGCTGAAGCTCCCTTAGCTACCTGTATGTGAGGTTGTCCTCTGCAAGAAATACTAAATATCTTCCCTTCCCCGGGCAAAGGTAGGGCAATGGTGGAACCAACAGTAAGGCAGGTGAGAAACAACCTCTCCTCCATGGGAAGTATTCTTTCTAGCCCTCTAAGCCTGTCTGGCCATAGACCTTTGTACACTGTGTTTTTCCTTTGTATAATATGAAACAGGGATTAGCCTAGTGTGGCCCTTGTATCAGCCACTTGTTTTTGTAAATAAAGATTTATTAGAACTCACCCAGCCCATTGGTTTATGTGTTGTCTGTGCCACTTCTGTTCTATAATGGCAGAGCTATAATGGCAGAACTGAGTCATTGCAACAAACACATGTGTTGTATGTGGCCTGCAAAGCCTAAAATACTTACTATCTGGCCTTCTAAGGAAATGCTTGCTGACGCTTGGTAGAAACAGTCTGAGTGTTATTGGCTAGCATAAATGAGATCCAGAGAGACAGTATGGGTTGTCTACTCTCTGTCCCCAGCTCTGCAGAGGACAGAGGGGCACTGTGGCTTCTCTCTTCTTTTCCCCCAAGATGAGGGACTTTCCAACAGGACAGAGTGTAGAAACATAAAGGGGAATCTCATCAAATCCTGATGCTTGAACCAAAAGATGCTTACCCTCTTGTATTAGTTGACTAGTGACTTAAAACAATAAACAATGAACATCACTCATTGTTTCTGTGGGTCAGGAATCCAGGAGGGGCTTAGCTTATTGGTTCTGCACTAGGGTCTTTCAAGAGGCTGCTGTCAAGACATTGTCCTTTGGACAGAAAGAGAGATGGACCCTCTTCTTTGTCTCTGTGCAGTGGGGTGGAGAGAACTGTGGTCAGGAGGCCTGGGCATCCACCCTTGCTTTGTGCTTGACTTTCTAAGTGTCTTGATTGAATCACATTCCCTGTTGGAGCTACAGCTTTCTTATCTTTTGTCAGTGCAGTCCCTACCACTTAGCAAGTTCCTTGATCTCTGTGGACTTCAGGTTCCTCATCTGTAAAAGTGAGGATAAAAACATCTCCCAACTCAGATTGGTGTGAGGAGTAAACGAGCAAGGTCCTATAATGTGCTCAGCATATAGAAGGTGTTCAATAAACATTAGCTGTCATTATTAGCAATAGGAATAGCAATACTATAATCTCTGGTTTCAAATTGGCTCTGAGCCCAGAGAACAAAGAGCCTCTCCCTCTCCCTCTCCCTCAACCCTCCTCAGCTCAGGCGCCTCCTGAATCCCTCCACATCTGGCGTTAGGTGGCTCTGCTCAGACCTCTGGGGAAGGCCAGGGGTGTCCGCTTCCTTTCTCAGCATCTTGTGGTCAAGGCTGCTGCACACCTGTTGACAGCTAGATGTAACAGAAGTCAGACAACCAGCACAGCTTCAAGCTGCACATCTCATGCTTGGGGCCCATCTGGGAACAACTGGGAAGTGTTTGATCACAGGGTGGCAGAGCGGAATAGACGTCAGACCTCATCTAGTCCCAGATCTGATCACTCCTCCAACCTGTGGGGCCACTGTCCATCTCATGCGTCCTGTTTGACCAGCTGACCCATCAAGCAAGGTTTGTGGAAGTAGCCCTTAGGTGCCCCTGACCACTCTGGGGCCAAGCCCTCCTGTGATGTCTTCAGCCCCAAGTCCTTACCCCACTACTGGAGACCTGGAGGCTGAGATCCATCCGGCCTGTCCTATTCTTCTCAGTCTCAGCCAGAATCCCAGGCCTTGACCCGTACCTGCTCCCAGACTCCACCCCACACTGCTCTCCTTCTCAGCCCCCCGGTCCCCCCAGCCCTATGTCCCACCCCCCTCGTTCCCCACAGCATGCTCCTTTGTACCCTCAGCTGGTCCCTGGAATATTCCCTTCTCTCTGCCCTTAGTCCCCTCAGATAGGGGTTGCTTAATCTCCCATCCCCCCTCAGGGTCAGGGGGTGAGTCTGCAATCCTCTTGGCTCCCCCAAACTCCTACAGCCCCCTTCATTTTTGAAGTGCCATTCTTTGGACTCATACCCCCTGGCCCCTCTCTCTCCCTGACTCCCTCCCAGGCTTCTGGTCAACCGCCTCACTAACTGGCCACCTTGGCTCCTGGATATCCTTTCAACTCCCTCATCATCCCTGCACCCTTCACCATGGGAATGACTTTTCCAGGATTCTTATCTTGACCTCCTACTTGCCAAGAACTGTTTATTTCTTGTTTCTTCCAGCTCTCTTCCTCAAGGCCCCTACAACAATTTTTCAACCTCATCTTTCACCTAGACCTACGGGGCCCAGTTCTTTCTCACTCTCTGTCAGTCTTATATGGCTTCACATCCCTTTTTCTCTGTCTTAGGCTCATGGTCCTGCAGTGGAAACACTCCCTTGCAAACACCTCCAGTTCTTTGCTTCTCTTCCCCTCTTTCACACTCCACCCTGCTTGCAGTAATGCTCAGCCTTGGTACAGGGCTCTTTAGTTCATTTGAAAATGCATGATTTAATTTCAAGGTTTTGGTATAACTTATGACATAAAGCAGGTGGCAGGGCCAGTAGACACACTTCTGCCTTACAGATGAGGTATTAAAGCTCAAAGAGGTTAAGAGGTTTTTCCAGGCTCATCCAAAACTGAGCCTCAAGTTTCTGACTCCTGGCCCCAAGTCCATCTTGCTTCTTGAAGGCAGCTCTTCTGCAATAGGTTGGGCTTTGGCTACTTGGTAATGAGTGTATAGGTGGGGTCAAGGCACCCCAGAAGAGAGACAGGTGATGCCAAAGTGTTTCAGTGACGATGGAGGCAGGAGTGAGACTGGGCTGCTCCTCAGAGACTGGGCTGTTCCTCTTGGGGAGGCTGGCCTGCAGAGGCGCGCTGGCCCTGAAATGCAAAACCAGATGCCGCTGGTAATGCACACTGTCTGAAACCAAATTCCTGCAGCTTCCCAGCCTTCTGCAAATCCCATTTTCTTTCCTTGCTAGCCGAGGTCCTGCATCACTCTGCACATCAAAGACGTCTCCAGGTTTCCCAGCACGGAAGAGGCTTTTAACCAGCCCTTGACAATAAAATTGCTTTTAAATAAAAACCAAGACTCAATATTCGGCAGGAAAGGGATTAACAGGCTCAGCCAGAGGATGACATCATGTTATTTTTGTTGGCATTTCCCCAACTCAAGTGTGAGGAATCTGAGTGTGGAGGGAGGATATATATATATGTGTGTGTGTGTATATATATATGTTTGTTTTTTTTTCTTTTCAGCCACTCTAAATCTAGTTTTGAGAAATCCAGGGAGCTGGAGGGAGCTGGCACAGCTGGTAGTGGCTCTCCAGCAAGGCCATAGCATCTGCCAGTCTGTGGGGAGAACGGTGAGGGCACCAGGCCTGCAAGGGGAGAACAGGGACTAACTTGGGTTTTCTGGTGAGTCATTCTCCCAGGACCTCCAGCAACAGGAAAGGAAAGGCCCTGTTTGGTGATCAGACCCTGAACTTGCAAAAAGGTGCCCTCCAAGTGGGCAAATGTCCTGGTACAGACGTCAGAGACAGAGAGGCTTAGAGGACCTGGGCTTGGCCCTGTTCACACAAAAGCATCTGGGTGATGGTCACGAGGCAACGTCCAGCATGATGGGACAGTGAGGCCTGGGAGGACACCCACTCCAGTGGCCTCTGTACTTATTTATTTATTTAGAGTATTTATTTTTTGTAGAGACAGAGTCTCACTTTATCGCCCTCGGTAGAGTGCCGTGGTGTCACACAGCTCACAGCAACCTCCAACTCCTGGGCTTAGGAGATTCTCTTGCCTCAGCCTCCTGAGTAGCTGGGACTACAGGCGCCCACCACATCACCCAGCTATTTTTCTCTTTTGCAGTTCAGCCAAGGCCCGGTTTGAACCCGCCACTTTTGGTATATGGGGCCGGCGCCCTACTCAATGAGCCACAGGCGCCGCCCTATTTATTTATTTTTTGAAACAGAGTCTCAAGCTGTCACCCTGGGTAGAGTGCTGTGGTGTCACAGCTCACAGCCACCTCCAACTCTTGAGCTCAAGCGATTCTTCTGCTCTAGCCTCCCAAGCAGCTGGGACCACAGGCACCCACCACAGCGCCTGGCTATTTTTGTTGTTGTTGTTGAACTTATTTTTTTTGTTAAGGATCTCTTAGTGTAGATGAGATCGCAAAGTTACACAACATCAGCAGACTAGAAGGAGTGGACCTACGGTGCCTGGAGCTACCAGGACAGGCCCTTCCAGAGCCTGAGGCTGCTTTGGACTCTAATACCAAAGATACAAATCGAAAATCTCTGGCCATTCCTTGATTTAGCGACCACTTACTAAGTGCCCGTTCCATGCCCGGCACTTCTCCAGGTGAGCACAACCAAGTACAGAGCCCGCTACCCTCCTGGGGCTGACCGTTCAAGGCAGGAGATAGACATCAATGAATGAGGACACAAATCAAGGTCAACGCCCTCTCCCTGACCTACCCATGAAGAAACTGAGTTGTCTAAGCGCTAAATCCTTAGCTGGGCACTCAAGGCTCTCTCTACCAAGCCTCAAGCTGCCTTTTCAGCTTCGTCTCATATTACTCTCCCACCAGAAGCCCTGGCACCATCCAGAGCCTCGGTCCTTGCACTTTTCCAGGTATAACTTACCTTTTCCTACTTCCAGTTTCCTCTAGGCTTCCCTCTACCCTTTTCTCTTTCTTCTCCCCACCAATCATCACTGGGAAGTCCACTGACAACCCCGTGTCCTCAGTCCCCTGGGTTGGAGTTGTCCTGCCAGCTGTCCTCAGGCTTCCCAGCCTATGCCTGGTCCAGAGAGGAGGGGAACAGCCAGCATTAGTTAAGGAGCAAGAAACCGGGGGCAGAGTCCTCCTTCTACGGCCGAGACCTTAGAGGAGTGTTGTGTCTCTCAACCTCACAGGGGAGCTCCTGAGTTCACCCTTGGAATTGCTCCGTCTCCCGAGGTATATACAGTTCTCCTCAGGAAATTCTCTAGGCTGGGATTGGGTTTCCCTTCCCTATCTTCTCCCGGTACCAAGTCTGGTGGCCCATTAGGAGCCAGTAGCTGCGCTTGTTCATTCACTGGTGCACTTTGGTGGGTGCTCCTGGTCTTAAGGGTTCATGACGGCCTCAGGGTGGGTTCCAGTCCAGCTGCTCTAGGCTTCCTCCTTATGGAAAGACTGAAGGCACTCCTTCTGGAATCTCAGAAACCTAAACCCCTAAACTTGATTGATTGCGCATCCACAGTACACCAGGTCCTGTGCTAGTGATGACAAGGGAAGGGATCTAGGCAAGAGAGGCAGAGATGGAACGCAACACGGCTGGTATTGTGTGCCGCGTATAGACAGGGATGCTACCCAGATATGGGGCTCTCCATCCTCCTTCCAGAAGACCTTGTCCTCTAACCCACAGCAGTGAGTAGATGCCTGGGTTATCAGCCCTTCCTCTCTGGGGCTCCCCCAGTACTAAGGGGTCTACCTCCTGGAACCCCGAGTGACTGTATACTTAGAGAGTATACAGTATACTGAGAGAAGCTAATGTTTTCTCTTCTTGAGGCCAGTGAGTAGATGGGCATTTCTTTGGCATCCCATCTTGTTGGGCTTTCTAAAAAGCTACAGGAGGCAGAGCAGGAAGAAGCCGAATCCTCTACTGAGGGGTTGCAGCCATTTTGGAATTATAACAGAGGGGAAGAAAAGTCACAATTCTTGTTAACTTCAACTCTGCTCTGAATCTTAAAGGGAATGCACTTAACACGAAGTCCAAAACTAAGTTTGTTACGAGCAGGGTCCTTGATGACATTCTGCAACACTTGATTTGGTTCCCTAGGCCCTGAAATTCTCCCACACTTTGGCAAGGGGCCAGGTCTTCCAGCCTCTACCTTCCTCCCTTGGGAAAGTCCTGCCCCTCCCCGCCAGAAATTTCTACCTCTCTGGATGCATCCTTTCCTTCTCCTCCTTCTGATACCCTCGCCCTGGGACATTCATCCTGGAGTATTGCCCATTCTGACATTCACTCAGCTATCCTCTTCAATTCTCTCATGGCCGCTTGGATGCTCGGGATCAGGAGGGAGACCTGTCCAGCCCACAGGGCATCGGCCAGCAGTGGATGTGGTTCTGACTCACTGGATTCCTTCTCAGCAGTTCCAGCAGTGTGAGCTGTGTGCATGTAAGTTCTGTTCAATTACGGTGCTGTTAAATTATGAATATGATCTTCTCCCCAAAATAGTAATTAATTTTGGGAGATAGTGCTGTTGAAGCCACACGAGAGAAATTTAGTTGTTCAGTGTCGTGCTGGAGGTGACCTGTACTGACTTACAAGAGCTAATTGATAAAATGTTCAGGAATATTGCAAGCCAGGTGTTAATATTGACATTATTAAACTATAAATTGTATAAACGCGTCATCAAACATATTATATTAAATTCGAAAAGTAGAATTTTTCTAAATTCTAAAACATAAATAAATTCTAAAAGTTTGTTGCTTCCTAATTATTTTACTATACTTTCCTAATTATCTATGGTGTCTATGATGGTGGAATACTATGAGCACATCACTGCCAACTCCATGTTCATGTTGGTAGCTTGAAGTCAGCCATGGTGGGAGTGTTGACACCAGGGAAATTGGCAGACACTACAGTCAGGTCTGCCTTTCCCCCAGCCAGGCTCCTCATACCGGTACGTGCTGGAGTGAGGTCGCGTTTCCTCCGCTGGCTCTGCCCTCCTCTGACTTCCTTAGTCTGCCCCAGCATTCTGCACAGTAGCGTTTGGCTTCTTGCCTGCTCTGCCTGGGACCCGTTTGGAAGCCTCTAACCACAACTGCTTTAATTACTCAAAGAAAGAGGAATCATACTCTTAGAGGGTGGGAAGTTTGATGATTCCTGGAGAATTGGTGCTTGATCTGTGGTAGATTTCACATTCTGGAGAATGTGGGGCTTATGCCATGGGGCGGGTAATGTCATGGGATGAAGCTGGTGCCCCTCTCTGGGGAGTCAGTTTGCTCAATGCTAAGTGATTAAAAACATTACTTAAAAAATAAAACAAACATGAAACCTTTTTGTTTTTTAGGCAGAGTCTGACTTTGTTGTCCCCTGGTAGAGTGCAGTGGCGTCACAGCTCACAGCAACCTTAAACTCTTGGGCTCAAGTCATTCTCTTGCCTCAGCCCCCCAAGTAGCTGGGGCTACAGGTGCTCACCACAATGCCCGGCTGTTTTCAGAGACAGGGTCTTACTCTTGCTCAGTCTGGTCTCGAACTTGTGAGGTCAAGCACTCCACCCGATTCACCCTCCCACAGTGCTAGGATTACAGGCATGAGCCACTGTGCCTGGCAAATATTATGTAGAGGGGAAATATTATGCAAATATTATTATTTCACTGTGCCATGAAAATATTATGTAGAGGGGAAAAAAAATTTAGATGAATTTTTAAATTAAAACAAGAGATCATGAAGACATTTCTCCCATACAACAGGAGAAATAGGCTATGTCTCCAGGCCCCACAGGTTCACTCTTTTCTTTTCTTTTTTTGAGACAGAGTCTTACATGTTGCCCCTGGTAGAGTGCCGTGAAATCACAGCTCACAGCAACCTCAAACTCTTGGGCTTAAACAATTTTCTTGCCTCAGCCTCCCAAGTAGCTGGGACTACAGGCGCCCACCACAATGCCCAGCTGTTTTTTCGTTGTAGTTGTCATTGTTTGGCAGGCCTAGGCTGTATTTGAACCCATCAGCTCTGGTGTATGTGGCTGGTGCTCTAGCTGCCTGAGCTACAGGCTCCAAGCCAGGGTCACTCTTTTCTGATATTAAAAGTCCTTTTGCAGAAAATTTTGAGGATCCCTCAGTTAAAAGTTTTGAGATACTAATAGGAATTAATTGAATTCCTATTAGGGGGAATGGGGAGGAAGTTGTTAGGGCATTCCAGAAAGTAGAATTCCATAGAAAAGAGCAAGGGCTTGGATCAGACTGCTTCAGTTTGAATTCCTGCCGTGCCACTTATTAGCTGTGTGTTCTTGAGTAGGTTATATAACCACTCTGTGCTTCTCTTGCCCATAGCTATAAACCGAGGGCAGTAATAATACCTATATAATTTGGTTGTTTGAAAGATGAAATTAGAAGTGTGTACAGCCCTTGGGGTAGTGTCAGTGCTTGCTCTTTCCAGTTATTTTAAGCAAAGGGAACACAGCAGCAAGGCTCAGAGCCTGGACAGTCATGTGCAGGACACAGCCAGCTGTTCCCCACAGTCAGGGCAAGGAATGGTGTGCAAGTGGGACAGGTGGAAGGGCCAGGAGCTCTCTCATCTCCTTTGCAAGGAGACCCATGGTGCCTCATACCACCCTGCCCCGGGCCAACTCATGTCCCTTTTCAGGGTCCTCCTGTGCAATGAGGGTGGAGTTGGGGCTTGTTTTGACCTCCAAAATCCTTTGGGTACCCACAGCCTGCCTTTCATTTAATCTTTTCTCCATTTCTTCTCTTTCTGAACACTTACATAGGGCATTTAGATCCCCATAGTTTAGTCACTAAATAAAGTTCTATATGTTGGCTGGGTGCGGTGGCTCACGCCTGTAATCCTAGCACTTTGGGAGGCCAGGGCTCCCAAAGTCTCCCAATGCATGAGCTCAGGCATTTGAGACCAGCCTGAGCAAGAGGGAGACTCTGTTTCTACTAAAAATAGAAAAACTAGCTGAGTATTGTGGCAGGAGCCTGTAGTCCCAGATACTTGGGAGGCTGAGGCAACAGGATCAATTAAGCCCAAGAGTTTGAGGTTGCTGTGAGTTATAATGTTGCCATGACACTTTCCCTAAGGTGACAGAGTGAGACTCTGTCTTGAAAAAAAAAGTTCTATATGTTCACCAGGTACTTTGTGAATTTGTCTTTCTATCCCCAAGCAACAAAGAAAGGTATACACTCAATATAATTATACTTTATATACTTTATACTTAATACTTTAACATAAGGTGAACACATCATCCAGTTTTATAAAGGTTTTTTTTTTTTCTTTTTTTTGAGACAGAGTCTCTCTATGTCTCCCTTGGTAGAGTGTTGTGGCGTCACAGCTCACAGCAACCTCAACCTTGGGCTTATGCGATTCTCTTGCCTCAGCCTCCCAAGGGGATTATAGACACCCGTGACCGTGATCGGCTATTTTGTGGTTGCAGTTGTCATTGTTGTTTGGCAGGCCTGGGCTGGCTTCGAACCTGCCAGCTCTGGTGGATGTGGCTGGCGCCCTAGTCACTGAGCTATAGGTGCTGAGTCAGGTTTTTAAAAAATTAATTTTGCCAGTTTCATAGCAAATTTATGGCATAACACGTAAGAATGGGACTCTACGGTCTGTGAAATCAGACGGATTTGGGTTCAGATCCTGGCCCATTGGTTGCCAGAACTGGGCAAATTGTTTCTTTTAACTCTAGTTTCCTCATCTTTAACTAAAATTGGGCTGTTGATATTGGGAAAATTCAGAGACACAAACCAGGTCAAAATGTGAGAGGATGAGATAAGTTCTGTTAGCCCCTCTGGGTCCCGTAGGGAGGGAGGGGATGAGCCTGGCTCCTCCCTGCTGGGGGCACTGCCAGCAGGCCGTGTCCCTTCCCCTCTCAGCTCCTTCTTGCTGCCCTCTCCACATGGCTCTCTCTGTCTCCTGCCTCTTATCCTTTTAGCCCAGGATGGGCAGAGCTCTTACCATTCATCCTGGGGATGTGTGGTTGCCCCACATTCTGCTCACACCTTTGTCAATAGCCCTTTATTCAACTCCCCTCACTGAAACTGAGGGTTCCTTTTGCTCCCTCCTGGGGTCTGACTGATAGACTTAGCAAAGTATCTGGCCCATAGTGGGTGCCCAATAAATGGAAGCAATTATGTATAGGTAGAATAGAAAACTCTGTGCACTTTTAAAGGAATACTTGGACACATTTATTCAAGACCATCCAGTGACTCAACAGATATTGAGCTCAGTATCATATTGCGTCAATATCAAAATCCTGTGTTATTTACTAGGTTCTTTTTCATTCATTACACAGCACCTTTCTTGTAGCTGTCAACTAGATCTCTGGAGACAGATTTGCCTATTGGTTTCAGCAGGAGAGGGAGCTGGCTGGTTTTCCTCTCTCATGCTCACCAACAAGTAAAGTCACCAGTAGTAAGATGACAAACTAGTCAGACCTCCTACCTAGAACTGAGCGTCAAGTCATTAACAGGACAAGAGAATCCACTCAGAGTGCTCCTGGGGGGATAACACGAGGCAGGGATACCCTGTCAGAGTGGCTGCTTTCTCTGGCTCTAACCTAGACCCGAAGTCCTGCCTGACATCAAAAACTTGATTCTCTAGAGTGAGGGAAGGACCTTGGATGGGGCTCAGAAGACTGGGTTGTTGCTCCTGTTTAGCTGACAACTTACTGTGGGTGGCAGTAACCATCTTCTTTAGTACCCGATTTCTCCCTCTATAAATTAAGACTGTTGGTGTATTAGTTTCCTGTAATTGCTATAACAAGCTGAGGGGCTTAAAACAACAGGAATTTATTCTCTTACAGTTCTGGAAGCCAGAAGTCAGACACCGAGGAGTTAGCAGGGCCTCCTCCATGGTTTCTAGGGGAGAATCTCTCCTTGCATTTTACAATGGTGGGTCCCTGCATTCCTTGGCTTGTGGTAGCAAAACTCAGGTCTCTGCTTCCACCTTCCCATGGCCTCCCTACTCTGCATCTCTGCGTCTCTGCATTCTCTCCTCTCCTCGTCAGGACATCAGCCATTGTATTAAGGGCCCCCCTCTTATGCTCTCATCTCAATCCCTAACTACATCTGCAAAGACTCACTTCCAAATAAGGCCACGTGACTTTTGGGGCCACACTGTCCAACCCACTACAGAAGATTATGAATTATCAATGGTTCTTACAAGTCCCGGCTGTTGGAAAGTCAGTGGGTGTGTGACATTCCCAATGAATACCCTCTCTGTGCTGGGACTGCTTTGATAGAGATTGGGTGAGGCAGGCTGTCCTTTGAGCTTTGTGCAGGAGAATCAAGAAATATCTGGGGGATAGTTTCCCCTGAGTGAAAACTGCTTGGCACTGACTCAGGTCCCTCCTGCCCCACGGTCACTGCTGGACCCTGCTGCTTCTACTACTGACCTCTGTTGGAGCCAGCCTGTGCACTAGGCATGGTGCTGTGAATTAGCATATTACGGTCCCAGGAAAAGTTACAAAATGAGGATCCCACAGCTATGAAGCAGCAGAACCAGGAGGACCTGAGCACTGGGCTGGCCGGAGATTCTTGCCACACATCTGGGTGTTTTAAAACGAGTAGGGCACCGGCCCCATATGCCGAAGGTGGTGGGTTCAAACCCGGCCTTGCCTGAACTGCAAAACCAAAATAGTCGGGCCTTATGGTGGGGGCCTGTAGTCCCAGCTACTGGGGAGCCTGAGGCAAGAGAATCGCCTAAGCCCAGAAAGTTGGAGGTTGTTTGAGCTGTGTGATGCCACGGTACTCTACCATGGGCAATAAAGTGAAACTCTGTCTCTACAAAAAAATAAAATAAAATAATAAAATAAAAGCAGGGAAGCAGGCCTGGTTTTTCTTTGACTACACTTGCTTGTCAAGGCAACATTGTGAAGTTGGTAAGGGAGTTTACTAAATTTCCCTCTGAATTGCCAGTTCTTATCTTTCCCTTTCTCCTCAAGCCCCAGGCCCCCAGGGTGGAGTCTCATACCCTAAGGTAGCCTCTGGGCTCTCTGCTCCTTGGATACCTCCTTTTTCCTGCTAAGGTGACAATGTCTGATGACAACCTCACCCCAGCCCCAAGGGTCTCTGCTTTAGCATGTGGTCCCACGTGCAGAAGCCAATTTTTCACACTTTCCCTTCCCCTGGCCCTGCTCTTCCCGAGGGCCTGGCCCGGCTTTGCCTGATTTCCAGGGCAGTTTCCCGCTCCACTTTGGCAGCTTTTATCGCACTAGTGTACAGTCTGAGTTCTTATTTACACAGTACTTTTTTCTTATTTACACAGTTCTTTTTTTCTCAACAGTTAAAAAAAAAAACAAAAAAAACCAACTCCAACATATGCTTTAGTTAGGGCCTAAATAATATTTATGGAAATGTGGATTTTGTGTGTTTCCTAGTTTTTATAATTACATACTAAAAGTTTATTTATGCCCCAGAGTCATCTCTTGTTCTACAGTGGTGTGGGAGCCACATCAGAGAGGCAGGGAGTTAGTGGCAGAACCAACATACTGGTCTATGTGAGGCCACCTCTAAGGATGCTGGCTTTGTTTACTGTTTGTTTGTTTTTTGTAGATGTCAGTAAAATTCAGGAGTGAAAATTTAGGTGTTTACCCATTGATTTAACTCTTTTGGAAATAAGTTTGTTGCTATGTGTTGGGTGCCTCATGATATTTAACCTGATAATTCCAGGAAATATTTTATGAGATAATAGCCCCTCCAAGTAGAAAAGGCATGATTTGTTTTATAACACCATTCATAATAGCAAACCTTTTGGCGGCCATTTAAGGTCCCAGGGATGGCTGCACATGTCATGGTGTACCCTTGTTTGCACAATATTTTGCAACTACTAAAATGATACCTCCTCCATAAAATTAGGTGAAAGAAGCAGGACACACATAAATGAATAGTGAATATCCAGGATGATCATTACTACATAAAATGGAATATGCATAAGGAAAGATTTGTGAGAGATATTGCTCAATGTTGGCAAAGGTTTTTATAGAGTGGGTCCCCTAGATAGTTTTCTCCCTCTAACCCAAACACGGTCTCTGAGGATTCCAGGCACAGCCTGCTCACCATTGCCCTAGCAGTGCTTGAAAACACATTGTCCTCTAAGAGAAATGCCCAGCCGGCCATCTCAGATTACTGCCCAGAACCAAGGGGAGAGAGTGGAGAGATTCCCCAGGGGTGAGGTGCCTCCTCCTGGATGTCTTTAGGACAGTCCCTTTGGCCACTGAGGCCCCTGTTTTGAGCCCTGAGGTAGGTGTTGAGCTGGGCCCTGCAGGAGCGAGGACACAAGCCTGGAGGTGATAGACATTTGTGAGAACACAATAGTGATAGCCATTTAACACTCATAACCACGCTGGAGGAAAGAATTCTAGTAAACAGACTCAGAGAGGTTTTTACCTTGCAAGGTCACACAGCTGGTCACACTCAGGTTTGGCTGATATACTCCATTCTTTCTTTTCTTTTCTAATACTCCATTCATTCTTTTCTTTTCTTTTTTTTTAAGGAGACAGAGACTTGCTGCTACCCTTGTTAGAGTGCTATGGTGTCATAGCTCACAGCAACCTCAGATTCCTGGGTTCAAGCAATTCTCTTGCCTCAGCCTTCCGAGTAGCTGAGACTATAGGCACCTGCCACAAGCCACAACGGCTGGCTACTTTTGGAGATGGGGTCTTGCTCCTGCTCTAGCTGGTCTCTATTCTGTGAGCTCAGGTGATCCACCCGCCTTGGCCTCCCAGAGTGCTGGGATTATAGGTATGAGTCACCATGCCTGGCCCTTCACTCCAGGTTCATTGAAAGGGGAGATGATCAGCCTGGATAATGCAAAGGTGGTGTCTGTCCCTGGGGGCAGTTAAAGACCCCTTTTATATGGGGCCTAGAGGGTGGGCAAATTTCCCAGCTTGCCCAGAAGGCTTTGGTTAGGGTCCTTTGGCCTGAACTTGGGGGTGGGACTAACTAGATCCTTTGTCTTCTTTGTCTTAGGAGGAGAGGAAGGGGTGGGCAGGAGTGGGGGATTTGTATAAGGCTGTGTTAAGCCCCCAACAGGAACTAACACTATTTGCTCCTCCCCAGCTCAACAAGTTCTGTTAAAGTGTTGGGTAATTGGGGATCAAGCCACGCCTGGTTCCTAGGAGATGCAAACCACAAATGCTGTTTCCCCTTTCTCACATCAGGTTCATCTTAGCTTTCTTGGGCTGTCATCACTGACCAGCCACAGAGAGTCAGAATTTCTGGGGGTGCTGACATGCTGATCTGTACACGTGCGATTTATTGTGGCCTCATGGGCTAGGCTATACTTTATTCAATAGTCATGTTGATTACCTTTGTAATAGCTTAATAGCAAAAAGCTATTACAAAGCTATTAATAGCAAAAGCTTGGTGGAGTGCCCCCCTTCCTATCTGCCTCCTTCTCACTCATCGGTTTTTAGCCTGGAGCACATGCTTGTGCCTAAATAATTAGCCCCCTACAACAAAATAGAAATGATGACAGCTATAATCCCTACACACACACACACACTCCTTCATGCCATAACAATTTGCTGAAAGTGCAGACTTAATAGTATTAATTTAATTGCTAGATTGAAACAATGATAGTGATGATGACAGTAAGAGCAAAAAAATTGCTTTCAAGTTCTTCTGAGAGATGTTGCAACATCAGCCGCCATATTCATTTCCTAAGAAGGAATTAGCATTTTAAGATTCAGTTCATAACAGGCAAACAGCTCCCCAGGAAGATAAATGACAGACTTGAATGAGGTTTTTCCTTTTCCAAAGTAAAATCTTACTCCTTTCTGCAAAAGCAGTGAACACCAATTTCCAGACGGATTTGAGCCAAATTCCTACATTTCCAGACTTCCAGGGGGCAGATTGGAAAATGAAATCTGTTAAAAATTCTGGGCTCTGGTTTTAAAGTGATCTCCTACAGGGTAACATTGTATTTTAGGTATGTTTTGAGTGGTGGTAATGGCCATGACATGGCAGGACTATGGCTTTCTTGTTCTCTCTGACACAGCATTGGTGGGTAGCTTTTCTACAACACCTCTGGAAATCAGGGTCAGAACCTTCCCTCCAGCCCTGCTACACTCTGCCGGGCTGCAGGCAATTAAAGAAAGAGTAGAGGTGGCACCTGTGGCTCAGTGAGTAGGGTGCCAGCCCTGTATGCTGGAGGTGGCGGGTTCAAACCCAGCCCCAGCCAAAAGAAATAAAATAAATATTAAAAAAAAAAAAAAGAGTTGAGATGCAGGTTCTAAAGGTCCCTCAACAAGGACTTACTGGATGCCTGCGATGTGAGCCTCTATGCAGGTGAAGATGACTAAGATAGAGCCTCTACTCTCTAGGCAGGGTTTTTCAACATTTTTAATATCACATCACATTTGAACCTATAGTCAAAGTTTTGCGGCACACTTAAATTATGTTCATTAAAAAAAAGTGAAAAAAAGAATATAGTTACTGTGCTTTGGACTTCTTTTGAAAATAGTTTAATGATCCTTAAAAATTTTCGAGGCATACCTAAGATCTTCTTACAGCACCCCCATGTGCTGTGGCACACTGATTGAAAATCACTGCTCTAGAGTACAGCCAGTAAAGGGGAAAGACATAAATTGAGAATTATTTGTGATCCAAAACTCCTCTAAAAAAGAGGTGCTTAAAGTCCTTTGGGAGCCAAGCAGTGAGAGGAAGGATCTCTGACTCTATGGCATTGGAATGGCTCCAAGTGGGGAACTGGGCTGGGAGACCAGAAGGGGAGTGAGAGCATCTAGCCAGGCCTAACAGCATAAGCACATGCACAGAAGAATACAGGCCGTTTGAAAGGCAGTCTTGTCCAGTGCTTCCAAAACTCTTCCTTCAGTTCGGTTGCTCTAGTGTTAAGGATCCTCATCTACTATCTTAGCCCCACTCTCTTGGGATGCCCATGTACTGTAACCATATTTGTGTTGCTGTTTGCTATTTTGCTGTATCTTTTTTTTTTTTGCAGTTTTTGGCAGGGCTGGGTTTGAACCCGCCACCTCCAGCATGTGGGGCCGGTGCCCTACTCCTTTGAGCCGCAGGCACCGCCCTCATTGGTATTTTGTTGTCATTAAATTATAAATAGTTTATGATTTCTAGATTATTCTTTCTTTGACTCATTAATTGTTTGGAAGTGTACGTAAGACATTTTCTGAACCCCAGGCTTGGTGTGGAAAGTCCTGAGGTTTGAGAATGTGATCTGTACAGTATCAATTCTTTGATGTCGTTTGATATTTCCCTTGTGGCTTCAGGTACGTGGTTAATTCTTGTCTGTACATGAAAAGCTGTTTATTCTTTATTTTTGTGATGCAAGATTTTCTGTATGTGCCACGGTGTTGTTTTTTTTTTTGTCTGTTTGAACATTTTCTGACAAAAGTGATTAAAATCTACCACTTTGACTGTCAATAATATCTTTTAATGATTTTGTTAGTTTTTGCTTTATATATTTTGAAGCTATGTAAGGTACATATAGGTTTAGGAAAAATTTGCGGGGGTTGAATTATTCCCTTTATTAAGACTTTCTTTATTGACAAGCTTTTGTCTCAAGGCCTATTTTGTTTCAAATTACATTACTCAATCAGCTTCTTTTAGTCTTACCTGGCATATTTTTTCTTTTGATTTCATCTTTTGGTTTCAACCCTTTCCTGTCTTTGGCAAAAAACCTTCAAATGTCTTTTGGGAATAGCCTTTAGTTGGATACCAGTGCCTAGCTCATAGTAGACGCTCAATAATTATTTGTTGAATGAATGGATGAAACAATCAAATTCAATCTGAAAATTTGTCCTTTAGCAGATGAATTTAATCTGTTTATATTTGTTGTGATTATTGATCCATTAGACTGATCTACCACTTTCTGTTTTCCAAATACATATTTCGTACTTCCTTCTCTTTTTTCCTGCTTTATTGCCTTCTATTGGATTGGTCAAATAGGCATTTATTTTATTCCCCCTTCTACCATATTGAAAGTGATTCCTTTTTCTGTTCTTTTTTTTTCCTTTTTTTGAGACAGAGCCTCAAGCTGTCACCCTGGATAGAGTGCGTGGCATCACAGCTCATAGCAACCTCCAATTCCTGGGCTCAAACGAGTCTCCTGCCTCCGCCTCCCAAGTAGCTGGGACTACAGGCCCCCACCACAATGCCCGGCCATTTTTGGGTTACAGCCATCATTGTTGTTTGGCAGGCCCAGGCTGGATTCGAACCTGCCAGCTCAGGTGTACGTGGCTGGCGCCTTAGCCGGTTGAGCCCCAGGCACCGGGCCTCTGTTCTTTAGTTAAACAGTGACATATTCACTTTCTATCTCTGTGTTACTGAGGAAAAAAATAGAGAAAGGAAGTAATAACAGCTATTTATTTAGCATCTTTGCTAATACTTGGAATAAAGGACATTCACTATATCCTCGGATCAGCACAGTAACCTTGTAAATTCAATTCAATATTAGTATCCCCATTTTACAGACAAGAAAATGGAGACTCTAAGTAACCTGTTTGAGGGCCCACTGACCAGCAGATCTGGGACTAGAAACGATTCTATGTGATTTCAAATATTATGCACTTCCTACTGCATGCCATACTGCTGACACAAAGGGCAAATTCAGATTGATAAAGGACAGTTATCACAGTATTTCTTAGTTCCTGCAGCCATGTTCTGATCAGCAAACCTTGTTATCTCTGCGCCCCAGTGGTAATTCAGAAGTGGAAATGAATGAACATAGGTCTGGGTACAAGTTCTAGGCAGGAAAGAGCCACAAGTTGAGCAGTACATAGACCTCTTAAAATCCTCTGAAATTAAATTTGGCACAAGCTGGATGGTGCCTGTCAACTCTTTAATGACACCTCCAAATTGGCCACATATGGTATTCGGGACTAGGTTCTCTTTCCCAGCAGATATTATTCTCAGCAAGAGTCTGTTAATAAGGAGACATAAAGAACACCATCTCTACAGACTGTTCTTCAAATATTTGTTCTTTCTTTAAACAGGTTCCACTCTGCTTTGATTTTCTGTCTCTGGAAGGAATCTGAGGACCCAGATTAGGAACACAGGACCACACAGACACTGATTGTAGGAAAGCAAGGACAGAAGCGTCTGAACCCATAAACCATTCATTGCTACTCACAGGATGGCTTGGAGAGGGGACGAGCTTCAGGAGCCTTTGATGAGGTTACCCATGGAGGAGGCAGGAGCTATGAATATGATTACCCACAATCCCACGGGCTCCTGATGAGTTCTCATTGCAGGGAACACGGGTGGCATGATAATCCTGGTGTTGGATGTCCCACTGACTTCGCAAGGGTACAGGTATCTTTGTCTGAAAGAGTGGAGTTCATTTTTCGGAAGAGAGCATGAAAGAATGTGGCCAAATTCCTGAAAGGCTGCTGAGGGACGGCAGCCACACCCAGTCACTGCACTGGCGTGGGTGTTCAGGACAAGTGTAGCTGAGGCCGGTCAGATGCTTCACTGTGCCTGCTCAGGACCTCATCTCTAGTGGGGACACATGGGGTGCACTGGCCCTTGAGAGGCATTTTTCAAAGTGGGGATCACCTGAATCTGAGTCACCTGGTGGGAGTTTGTAACAGACTGGTTGTGCCTTTACAATGCTGAGTCAGGGATCTACTCTAGATTTACTGAATCAGACTCTCTGCCAGGAGGATTCCGGGAATCTACTTTTTCAATAAGTGGCCCAGGTGATTTTGGTACCAAGTCGAAATTGTTCTTCAAGGGCTCTTTCAGTAGGTGCCTGCAGCTCCTGTGGGTGGTCAGGCTGGCACGAGGAGGCACATGGGAAGTGGTGGAAGGATGAGGAGTCCTGAGCTCTGGCATTCCCTTTGACTTGCTGTGTGACTTTGAGCAAGTCTCTTTCCCACCTGACCCTCATTCTTGTCTGTTATAAGAGCCACCCAGAGCTTCTTAACTGAGGAACAGGACCAGAACTAAGAACTCAGGTCTCTAGTTCAGACATATAAGTTTGAAGTGAGTGTAGAAGTGTAATGATCCCTGCATATTCTAGCTGTTTTTATGGCAGACTTGCTGTGTGCCAGGCACCGCTGCAGAGACATATGAATGAGTTCATTTTCTTTACTTCCCAGCCCTATGAGGTTGCACTTTCATATTCTCAGTTTACAGATAAAGGACTTGAGGCAAAAAAAGGTTAAAGTCATAGCTAGTAACAGGTGGAACAAAGTTCTAAATTCAGACAATCAACCTCCAAGTTCCTTGTTCTTACAACAACCACATTCTCTCTCTCAGCCATAAATGTCCTGCATGCAATCAGAAATATTAGACACGACTAAGAGGCTTGATCACCAGGCAAACATGGCAGTGATTAAAATAGAGGTGACAGATGGAAAGAAAGAAAAGTGTGCAAAGAGCAGAGAGCTACAGCACCAATAATTATCTGTTGACTTACCAACCCAAGGTAACACAGCCCTACCCACTTCTATATGGTGGTAAAAATATGACTCAGATGAAGGCGATTTAAAGCAGGTGGATGTAGAAACTGGGGTGGGGGGAGGGAAAGGGGACACTTCAGACTACCCTACTCCCACGTGCCCACCATGCTGCAGGAATAATGGTAATGATACTCCCTCCCGTATACAGATCTGGAGGCAGAAATAGATCTCTGCTTATTCCAGAGCTTTTACAACACATTCAGGAAGATAAAAAGCAACCACAAAGCTACCACCTTCCCCATGGAGACTTGTCCAGATGACTCCAGGGTCTAATTTGGTATCAGATAGAGACTGGGCCACAACTGATAGTGGATAAGGCTAGTCCCTGCAGAAGGCAAAATTGCAGTGAGTGATGCCTCCTGTCCTTGGACTAGCAAGAGGCTGTGGAAGCGAAGAACCTTAGTGGTGACAGATGGAGGCCCCACTGGTGACTCACATTCAACTCATCCCAAACCAATTTCAGTCTAGTTACCAGTGTGCTTGCCCCTTTTTGCTCTTCTCTTGCTAATGAAACCAGTGTTCACCAAGTTCAGTGATTTCCAGAACCACCCACTGTTCCAGCCCCACGCATAGATCTTTGCATTCCAGCCACACCTGTGCCCTTTTAAACCTTGGTGTCTTTCCTCCACCTGATTATCTGAATAGAAGAGCTTTTCTTTCTCTGGCAGTCTGATTGCTCTCTGTGGTCCTTCCAGGCCTGGCACAATGCGTTTGAGAACTCTTGTAAGGCTGCAACCCTTCCACCCCCTCTCAGGAAACTGCCTCTCTTGTTGGGGCTCTCATGGTCCTTTTTGTGTGTCACTAGGGCACACTTTTCACTCTGCATGGCTCATATCTGTTCACAAGTCCTTTCTCCTGGACAACAGGCTTCTGAGCTTCTCTGTGAACAGAAGCTCTCTATCATAGACTTGATTATGTATTCCCAATGTCTGGAAAATGCTCAGGAGATAATAGTAAATGAAGATGCAATTCAAAATAGGTCAGAATTTTGGGAGAATGAGCCTGTAGTTTATGGGACCCTGGGATTTAATCCAAATTAAAACAATGGTATAGGGGCAGTGCCTGTAGATCAGTGCGTAGGGCGCCAGCCACATACACCGAGGCTGGAGGGTTCGCACCCAGTTAAAAAACAACAGTGACAACTGCAACAAAAAAACGAGCCAGGGGAGCGGTGCCTGTGGCTCAGTGAGTAGGGCACTGGCCCCATGTACGGAGGATGGTGGGTTCAAACTTGCAACAATGAAAAAAATAGACAGGTGTTATGGTGGGTGCCTGTAGTCCCAGCTACTCAGGAGGCTGGGGCAAGAGAATCGCCTAAGCCCAAGAGCTGGAGGTTGCTGTGGGCTGTGACACCACAGTACTCTACTGAGGGTGACAAAGTGAGACTCAGTCTCTTAAAAAAAAAAATGCTAGCTAGGTATTGTGGCAGGTGCCTGATGTCCCAGCTACTTGGGAGATTGAGGCAAGAGAATCGCTTAAGCCTAAGAGTTTGAGGTTGTTGTGAGCTGTTACACCACAGCACTCTACCCAAGGTGACAGCTTGAGACCCTGTCTCAAAAGAAAAAAAAAATCACGGTACAGGGAAGGATGCCTATACCTGGTACCATGGTGGGCAGATGCCACGCTGCCCAGGACGCCGCCTGTGTGTGACTCTCAGTGAAATGGCAGGCTCAGGTCACACGTGACCCTTGGGAATCCCTGGCCCATGCTCCCTTTCCTGCTGCCTCAAATACTGTAACCACCCCTCACCTTTTGGTCTCTAAGCCCAGCACTCTCCCTTTATTCCAGTTCTGGAAATCTTACCTCTGGTTAAATGGGAGACAATATGAGCTCTCTGAAGCTCCAAAGTCAGTCACCCCTCCCCTCTCTGGCACTTCAGATTGAGAGACCGAGGACAAGGAGCACAATGAGGACAGTCAAGTCCCCACTAGACTCAGGTGCATTAGAGCCGCATCAGGACCCCACAGGTCACTTGCTAAACACATAGCTCCTGGCTCCCTTCTGGACCTGCCAGACCAGAAGCTTCAGGGTGGGAGCCTGGAATCTGTATTTCTAACAAGAGATTTAGGTAGTTTTAAAAATTCAACAGTCAAGTTTGGGAATTGTGTTAGCATTTAGAAACCAAATAAATTGGTTTCTGTGAGCTTATGATGTGAAAGTGCTATGTAATGATCATCATCCACGTAGCAAACATTTATTGAGTACATACATACTATGTTCTTGACCAAAAACATTTGTTTTCTTTTTAAGAGATGAGGTCTCATGATATTGCCCAGGCTTGTTTCAAACTCCTGGGCTCAAGCAATTCTTCTGTCTGAGCCTGGTGAGTAGCTGGGACTACAGGTGCACGCCAAACATGCGTGGTTTCAAGCCACTTTTATGTACTAACTCATTTGTTCTCTGTAACAACCCTAGAAGTAGGTACTTTATTATTATTGTCAATTAACAGGTGAGGACACTGAGGCACAGAGAAGTGATGTAAGGTACCCAAGGTCACCTGGCTAGAAAGCAGAGAGCTAGGATTAAAATCTAAGCAGTGTGGATTCTGAGCCTGAGATTTTAACCTCTGGCACACAAAAGGGTAGCGTTACCAGAGCAGCAGAACACTGCTCCGTGCTGGGGATGATGAGTAAATATTCACTGAAAGGAGAAACTGGAAATGGGCAGAGTGGGAATGTTTGACTTACTAGCCTCCTCATGCAGACACGCCAGTTCTCTACCATCCATATGTTATTAACTTTCACAGCCCCCCAGGGGAGCAGCTCCAGGGTCAAAAGCACTCTTGGTTTTGCGGAGGAGGAAATGAAGCCAGGAGGGAGCAATCGTCAGACTCCAGTAGGAACACCTGCCTCCACCCCGCTGATGCTGGGGGAGCTCACAACCCAAGGCTCTGCCCTCCCAGGCAGGCTTTCCCTTCATGGGTCCTTCACGCTGCACCATTGTATTAAGGCCACAGGAATTGAGGGCAATGAAACATTTATGGAAATATGTAAATCCGAAAATGGGAGTAATGACCAACTGATGTGGCTTAATCAGATGGCACCCAGTTAGCTGGACTGCACTGCCCTGGGACCTTGGGTCAATGTCCCATCCACCTCCTCTCTTGCTCTTAGTGAATACAGACGAATTCCAGAACATGTGGCTGCTGGCTGCAGGGAACTGCCTCCTGCCTAGGAAACCATCGAGGACTCCAGGCGGAGCAGTCTGAACGCCACAAAGGATAGGTAAACCCCGTAACACCGTATGTCTGGGCAGAGTTTTGAGGGACGTTGGGCATCGCTGTTCTTTCTCTGGGTCACTGAGAAAATGCTCGGCTTGTGGATGAACAAGTGCCCTGGCAAGGCTGGCCCCTGCCCTGCTCCAGGCCCTGGCCTCCCTTGGATGGTGTACCTGGGACCATCTAGGGACCACCTGGCTATGAGTGGGACACAGGCTGAGTCTCTTCACTTCCCTGAGACCTCTGAGGCAGTGACAGGGAAGCAGTCCCACCAGTGAGAGCTGGCTACCTCTGTATACCAGTGTCGGCCCTACCATCCAACCCGGAAGACTGGCATGGCTGAACAGGAGTCCCTAGTGGCCCATAGCCCCTTGGCTCTCTTGTGCCCATTATGTCCACTATTATTACCATCAAGTTAGCCCTTAGAAGGCCCTCTTGAATATAACTGTGTGATCTGAGAGTAAGAAGTCAAGCCCTTGGTGATGAACCCAGGAACCCATCTCAGTCCACCTGGCAGGGACCCGGGATGGAGCAGATGTCAGCCCTGAGAGAATGTGGCAGGGGGAGGGGAGATTTGGGGGTAGAGGTGGGGACAAGGGAAGGAGAGTTAAAGCCCCATGAACTGGGGAGAAGGTGTGGGAAGATCCACTCAAGTATGGTGAAAAGGCTAAAGGCTGCCAAACTTGATGCATCTGAAGGTTCAGAGTTTTTCTGCATCCTCTTGAGATTCCCAAAGAGACCCAACAAAGTGAGACAATATCTCAGAATCATAAAACCGAGAGGCAGAAAGTTTGATTGAAAGATGGCTACAGAAAATAGTAAGTGCCTTATGGCCTAGGTTAGCAGCAAGAATTAAACTGATTTATAAGCCTCTTACGAATTTGGGAGACGGGAGAGTCTTTCTAGTGAAAACAGTGTAATTCCGATTACAAAACTGACGAAGTATTTCCAAAGGGTATGAGTTCTGCAGGAAGTTAATAGGAATGATGTAAAATAGGGAATCTGTGCTCAATTGTGCTGGGGAGTGCTGGATAATACAAATTCAAACACAGCTCTCTCTGCCTCTCAACTCTAGCAGGTCTCAGAATCTTTAAAAAGACCAAGAGGAATATGTATAAATAGCGTTGTCCAAACCTTTCAACACAGAACTTGTTTCTTTCCCTTTCTTTTTATTTCCCTCCTCTTAGCCCCCTTTTATTGTCTTTTCTTCTCTTCCCACTTTTGGTAGCACAACTCACGGCAGTAGTGTTTCACAGAATACACTTCAGGCCGTGGCTGTCAAGTAATCTCACATGGATATACAGCGGTTGTAAAATCCTAACTATATAACGTGAATAAACATAATTTAACAGTACATCTAAAAATTTCACCAGAAAAAAAGTTTTGATTCCAGGAATATCAAGATATTTTAGTATTAGGAAATTATGAGTCACCACCTAACATCAATAGGTAAAATAAGAAAAAATATAATGCTACATATAAACAGATACATGAAAATGTATCTGATACATTTCAATACTCATTTGTGATTTTAGAGTTTAAAAACTAAGATTAGAAAAATGCATTTCGGATCACTTGCGCTCAGGAGTTTGAGACCAGCCTGAGCAAGAGTGAGAACCCTGTCTTTACTAAAAATACAAAAATTAGCTGCGAATCATGGCATACACCTATTGTCCCAGTTATTTGGGAGGTGGAATCATTCTGCTAATGAAAATAATAATACTAACAAAAGAAATAGTAGGAATATAAATATTTGCCCCTCCCAAAAAGAAAAAGGAAAATGCTCCTTAATAGGATTAAAATAATCCACAGTAAATGAAGATACAATCACTGAGGTAACTCATGAAAAAGTCTTAAAATTATTCAGGGAGTAAGATACCAGCTAGATGTGGGATATAGTCTCCAAATCAATAGTTCACATCAGAAACATTTAGAAAAAAACGATCCAACTCTCAATTGAGCAACAAAAAAGCAAGATATGTATAAAAACCTCAATAAAAATGTAGAACCTATTTGAAGGAAATCTTTGAATTTTATTGAAAGATATTAAAGAAGGTCTCACTAAATGGATGGCCATATATTATTTCTGGGTAGAAATTGTGACTGTTGTAAAGCATGCCAATTCCATCTGATGAATTACACGTAATAAGTTTGCAATCCAAAATGGGCTAGTTATTTATCACGATGAATCTGAAATTCATCAGGAAAAAGAAATAGCTGAGAAGAAGTTTTAAAGTGTTGAGAAAGGTGATGCTGAAGGGTTCACCCATTAGGCAGTGCAGTTTGTTATAAAGCAGCAATGATGTAAGCAGTGTGGTGCCGGGGCAAGAATTAGCAGGCGGAGCAATGAAACAGGGTGGTCGTAAAACAGATTTGGGACTCACATCCACAATGAGACAAAGAACAGAACACACACACACAAAGGCAAAGAACAAAAAGAAAACACCTGAAAGACTTAATGAGGTTTGTCTAGGTGGCAGGAGTATGAGTTCTGACTCTCGTCTTGGTATTTTTTTGTACTTTTCAAATCTTCTATGGTGGACATGTATTTAGCACGCATATGCATGTGCTTAAAGAAAGTGCTCTCTGAAACAGGAAGGTGCCCTAGGAAAGCGTGCCTTTGTCTGCCTCCCTAGAGTGAGCTGCTGTGAGTGCAGGATTGGAAGCAACCAGGGTGTGGGGGTGATGGGGCCATGGACAGGAGAAAGAGGTGCAGAGCAGGGAGGCATCTGGGGTGGGAAGGAGGAATGTTGCCAGCTGTGCGATTTTGCCCTGAGCTGGGAGTTTTGAAGCCAAGAAAACAACAGAAAGTTGAAAGCTATTTTCTTTGGCAAAAGAGCTTGGTTCTGAGGTTGTAACGCTGCCCCGAGGGTTAAGTGATGGTGGGTGGAGAGAGATGACAGATTATCAGACTCAAGCTGCAAAGTTTGCCCTCTATGACTTCAGTAAAACCCCTAGCTGGCAGGATTTGGTGGATGATTGTAGAAGTTGGCCCTAAACCTGGGAGGTGAGCCACGGTTGTTGGTGAACACCTCTGGGCTGCTGCAGCTCCCCGTGGGAGGAACTGCTCCCTGAGCCAGCAGGATGGGCCTGGAGAGATTCTGCTCAGGGCCTCCAGGCTTCTGCGTGCCCAGGCAGCTGTGTGGAGGCCTGGAGGCGGGGAAGGCAGAGGGTCTACATCCCACCCTAACCCTGCTCTTCCAAGTGACCTTGTGCAAATCACTTAATCGTTACTGGCTGTGATGTCTTTGTCTGTGGAACAGACCCTGTTTTCCTTTAGAAACTCCTATTGTTCCTTAATTGGGACTTTTCAAATCTCTGGTAAGGGCTCGGCGCCTGTGGCTCGCGGGTTCGAATCCAGCCCGGGCCCGCCAAACAACAATGATGACTGCAACCAAAAAATGGCCAGGCGTTGTGGCGGGCACCTGTGGTCCCACCTACTTGGGAGGCGGAGGCAGGAGACTTGCTTGAGCCCAGGAATTGGAGGTTGCTGTGAACTGTGATGCCACAGGGCTCTGCCCAGGGTGACAGCTTGAGGCTCTGTCTCAAAAAAAAAAAACAAAAAACAAAAAACAAATCTCTGGTGAGGAATTCAAGTTTGGGTTAGAGAAAAAGGGAGAAGAAAAAGGAATAACATATGTAGCATCTGAGCAATAATTTCCCCCTGTCCAACCCAAATAGGCTTCATCACATTCTATAATTTCTGCAACAGCAGCCCTGGAGGTCATGGCCAGGCCAGTCCACAGGAAGTACTGGAGATGCTGCTTTAGCTCCTAGACACTGAGTTACACTGACCTTTGATTAGAGAATCACAGGCTTCTAGAATTGAGGCGGTCGCAAATTAACAGGGATGGACGAGGAGCTAAATGGCACCCAAGGTTGTGCCATGATTTAATAGTGGGCTTCCGGATGAGAACCCTGCATAGGGCACTTTCCCTGTCCTCTTGTGGGGACAGCCAGTTAACGGAGATGTCAGCAGTGTGGCTCCCTCTTGGTTCCTTCTCTTGGTTACCTGTGGCGATTATTTTAAGCGCCAAAGGAAATGTTAGTGAGAACTGTGAATCTTTCTTGGTTTTAACTTTCCTTTAAAACACGGTGGCAGGGGAAATAGAATCTAAGTCTATAGGGCTTAATAGGATGATGCTTTGGCAATCTTCTGTTCTCTAAAATGCTGGGGAAAGACTAAAAAGACAAAAAAACAGAAAGATGCAAGAACACTTAGACACCAGACAAAGTGTCAGTGTTCACTAAGCAACACAGGACACAGCGGGTGGGGAAGAAAAGGCTGGGGCCGTGTGGCTCTGTGTCTGGAAACAGGCAGGGAAGATGGGCCATTTCAGCTCCTCTTGACACAGTGCGGAGTGGAGGTACCTCATGTCAAGGCCTCCCCTGCCTGTGGAAGGAAATTGAAGACAGCTGCCTGCACTGGCATTTCCAAAAGTTGAATTCTTTCCTGGGCACTGCTGGCCCCCGACTCTGCCAGATGGCCAAAGTCATCTCCAAGTATCCCAGGTAGAACCTTGAGCCACCAGTATTAGACTTGGTTGTGAGCTGGAGTTGCTGAGTCAGAGGGGAGGCCAAAAGGAAGCTGGGAGGGAGGGAGCAAAACACAGCAAGCTCCAGCTCCAGCTCCAGAGGCACCTGCTCACCCAAATCCCCAGCTCAGGAAGAGAAGGGCTACTAAGAGAGACCAACAAACCAATATGCAGGAGGGAGGACGCATTTCAAAGACCGTACAAGCAGAACTCAATCTTCCGGGAGAAATCCGAGAAATTTGTAAGAGAAAGGTTTTTTTTTGGAGAGAGAGGGTCACCCTATGTCACCCTCAGTAGAGTGCTGTGGTGTCATAACTCACAGCAACCTCAAACTCTTGGGCCTAAGCAATTCTCCTGCCTCAGCCTCCCAAGTAGCTGGGACTACAGGCGCCCACCACAACACCCAGCTATTTTTTTATTGCAGTGGTTTAGTTGGCTAGGGCCAGGTTCAAACCCTCCACCCTTGGTGTACGTGGCTAGTGTGTAACCATGGTACTATGGGCATCGAGCCTGTAAAACAAAAATTAAGCAGACACAAGGCAAGATCAGATGGATGTGATAAAGAAATGACAAACTTTTTTTTTTTTTGAGACAGAGCCTAAAGCTGTCACCCTGGATAGAGTGCCATGGCATCACAGCTCACAGCAACCTCCAATTCCTGGGCTCAAGTGAGTCTCCTGCCTCTACCTCCCAAGTAGCTGGGACTACAGGCACCCGCCACAACGTCCGGCCATTTTTTTTTTTGGTTGCAGCCGTCATTGTTGTTTGGTGGGTCCGAGCTGGATTCAAACCTGCCAGCTCAGGTGTACGTAGCTGGTGCCTTAGCCCACTGAGCCACAAGCGCTGAGCTGAAATGACAAATTCTGGTAAGAAAAAAATATTTGTTAAAAAAACAAAAAGGCAGCCCATTTGGGACCCCTTCTATTGTGTTGGAAGCTTTTCTATCTTCTAATAAACTCTCACTCAAAAAGATTATTTGTTGGGCGGTGGCTGTGGCTCAAAGGAGTAGGACGCCAGCCCCATATACCAGAAGTGGTGGGTTCAAACCTGGCCCTGGTTAAAAAAAAAAAAAAATTATTTGTTAAAAATTTTTAATTATTTTCAAATGTTTTAAAGTTGTGAATTACTGCAGAATAGTGTTTAGTTGGGGCACGGCTGAATAAATAAAAGTATGTTGGGGGTGGGGAAGGGGAGAACAGAGAGAGGGAAAGAGGCAGAAGGGTAGGGGTCAAGATGTGTGACACATCTTTTGGGGATGGGACACAACTATAAGAGGGACTTTACCTAACAAATACAATCAATGTAACCTGGTTCTTTGTACCTCAATGAATCCTCAACAATAAAAAAAAAAAAAAAAAAGAAATGCATATGATGGAAGGGCATCAGGAACTTTACCCAGAGTACATACATAAGTTTTAAAAATGTGTGCGAAAACTTAACGAGAAAAGCTTGATTGAGAGGCTATTTAAATTGAATAAGACTTCAGAAGATGAGAATAGAAGGAATGGTGGAGGCCTACCTGAAGAGATAGTAGCTGAGATTTTTCTGGATTTGAAGTCAACACAAGCTGCGCAAAGCCAAGTTTTATTTCCCCGATGGGCCTGTGGGGAAACAGCTTTTCCTCTATGCCAGGTATACAGCAGGCTGCTATTATATGTGCTGTCTCACAGAAAGGCTCATCGCCACCTTCCGGGATAGATGTGATGATCCCTGTTTTGGGGTGAGACTCCTGGGAAGCCTGAGGGTAGAGAGGCCATTATGAGTGGTGGAGCTGAGCTTCCATCTCAGGTAGAAACCTCCAAGTCAAGATACGGTGACCGACTTGTCCCTGTTTCTCGAGACTCCTGATTTTAGCACTGAAAGTTCTGTGTCTTGGACAACCCCTTAGTCCATGGTAAACTGGGATAGTTGGCCACCTTAGATGGGTACAGGAACTTTGGAATTTGCTAGATCTCAGTTTGAATTCCATTTCTATACTTACCCTGCTGTGCCTTCATTTTCTTATCTGCAAAATGGTAATAACATAGCCAACATGCAGATTACAAGGAGATTCATTTCAAGCTCTTAGCCTGACACCTGACATCCACTCAATAAAATGTTAGCTGCTGTTATTTATTTCATCACTACATAATTTGTGGGTTTCTCGCTAGGTGCTCACTCTATAGAGTAGGGCCCTCACTCCAGAGGCCTTGAGTGCTGGGATGAAGGGCACAGATGTCATTTTTTAGGTCAGTAGTTTCAAAAGTTGACTGCACATAAAAATCTTCTCTTAGCTTTGTTTAAAACCTAGATTCCCAGAACACGTCCTCTAAAAGTCAGATTCAGCTTGTCTGGAGTAGAGGCTGCTGGTCTGCAATAAGAAGTCTCTGGAAATTGTTTAAATACCACTGAAACTTTAGAGAACATTATAATCAGCGTGTTGAGCACTTTTGCTGTGTATGAACGTTTTGAGTTGTGGCAGGCTTAGCTGTGGTCAGATCGTCAAAGTTAATGCAAGGTTCGGCCTTCTAGTCACTAGAGGAAAAAAGCCCATTCTTTGTCGTTTTCTTAGGACTTGAGCCTAGGAGGGTGAAATACAGGCAATTTGGTGAGATCTCCAAAGAGTTCTAATCTATAAGGCAAGTGCAGAATTCCTTTTTCTCTGCCCTTCCATCTGCCTGAGGGTCTGTCTGTGCTGCCCCACCGTGCTCCTGGCTGCTGTCCCAGCTGCCCTCTCTGCTGAGGAAGGCATTCTTTCCCCATGACCTCATCAGAAACGTCCCTTGCTCAGGACAGGACTCGCCACCGAAAGTTCTTCCTCTACAGAGCCCCTCCGGCAAACTGAGAGCAGCTGTGTGTTCCAGGAGGTGCTCTCTGAGTCAAAACAGAGACCTTGCTTCAGGGTGGGAAGTGCCCCTAGAAGCAATCTGGCCCAGAGCTGCTTTCTTAAATGCTTAGAGACTGCAGGACAGCAATCAATTCATTTTATCCAGAACACCTGGGAACATTTTCTTTTTCTTTTTCCTTCTTCCCTCCAATCCCCTCCCCTCCTCGCCGCTCCCCTTCCCTTCCCTCCCCTTTCCTCTCTCTCCCTTCCTTTCTTTTCCTTTTTTTGAGATGGAGTCTTACTCTCTCATTCCCAGCTATAGAACAGTGGTACCATCATAGCTCACCGCAAAGTCAAACTCCTGGGCTGAAGTGATCCTCCTGGCTTCAGCCTCTGAAGTAGCTGGGATTACATGCACATGCCACTACACCTGGAGAAATTTTGCTACTTTTAGTAGAGATGGGGGTCTCACCCTTGCTCAGGCTGGTATCAAACTTCTGACCTCAAATGATCCTCCTGTCTCAGCCTCCCAGAGTGCTAGGATTACAGGTATAAGTCACCACTCCTGGCCTGTGAACATTTTCTCAAACCATCAGAGCAAAAAAGCCAAATAATTCTCGCTTCTACCCTTCCTTCCCTTTCAAACTGACATATCTAAACAAATGCAGAAAGCAAGTCATTAAATCAGGCTTCCCTGCAATGAAGGGATAGTTTCTTATTTTGTTTTACTAAGAAGACATATGTAACTTTAAATTATTTCTTCTCTCATGGCACATTTTTGTGCTGCTCAGGGGATAGCATTTTGCTGAAAAATAATAATGCCACATAAACAGGAAAACTCTGAACTGGGGGGAACAAAGAGATCTGGGATGTTCATGTGCCTTTGTCATACATAGGTCTAATGGTTTCTGGAAAGGGCCATCTCTCCCAGAGTCTGGGCTCTTTCCCAGTGATAGTGGTAGTATGAGGTGACAGGTGCTAATGGGGTATGTGTGGACAGAATTAATTGAGAGTTATGTTCTCCAATGTGGGTGCTACTAGCCACAGGTGGCTATTTAAATTTAAATGCACATTCATTAATGTAAAATAGAATTAAAAATTCTAATTTTTAATTGTACCAGCTCCATTTAAAGTGCTCAAAAGCCATGTGTGGCTAAAGGCTACCTTATTGGACAGCACAGATAAAACATTTCCATCACTGTAGAAAGTTTTATTTGCAGCATTGCCCTTCCTTGTTAAGTATGGTATACTATTCTATGTCTCCTCTCAACATTGTGCCCATGACAGACATTGTTAATCAATTCCAGAATTCTTTCCTGCTATCCTTTGGTATGTCTTCGCCATCTTTCTCAGAGATCTAGCTGTGCTTGGTTGACGTGGAATATGTGTATGAGATAAACCATGTGCTTCTAAGGACCGGGTCTTCATTCTTAACCTTTTTTGTGCTGTGACCCCTTTGGCAATCAGGTGAATTTATAAACTCCTCTCCCAGAAAAATGTTTTAAAATACAAAAACCAAAATATAAATGATTACAAAAGAAATCTTTTGTTGAGATGTAGCTTATTAAAATATTAAAAGAATCAACTCTTGACATAATAGGAGATATGCTTTTTTATTAATCCAGCAAGTAATAACATCTGGTAGCAGATCATTTTTACCTATAGTTTTATTGTCATTTTGAAGTGGTAATGAAAGTAAATAATATGTTGAGGATTTTGCAATAGCTATTTATAAATGAGATATAAAAATGATGATGATTTCTTTGGTGGAAAAGTCACAGGTACTGCCAACACTATTGTGATGTGTTGTTTTCATTCAGAACTGAAGAAAATGCTAAATTTCCATTTGTAGTTGTAAAAATTAAAATGCAATTTTTGCCATCCAAATCCATGGACTCATTGAGTTCTACTGACAGGTCCTTCAGAGTTCCCTGGGCCTTGGTGAGAATTCCCTGAACTAGATGATCTGTGAAATCCCTTCCATGTTTGCCATTTTGTGGCCACCTAAAATAAATCTCCCTGGATTGTTTGAGCATTTATGGAGTATCAGCGTGCCTGGGCTGAGGTCCCTAACCTTGACCCTCCTTCTTCAAGAGCATCCACTGTAGCTGAGAAGACCTGGTAGGTAACGGAGGGGTGTGGGATGGGGAGGGCAGAGGGAAGAGACAGCTGGAGAAGTCTGTCACCCTGTCACTTGCTGTGGCGAAGATAAGGAGAAGCAGGGTTAGAAGCCACTGCTGACTGCAGCTGACCACAAAGTCATTCCTGTCACAAAGAACTCAAGGTTAGTGCCATGAACTCTACCAGAAACCAGAAAACCAAATGTTCAGCAACTCGAAATGACACTCCCTCCTCTGAACACCCTCCAAAGACCTTTTATGTTGTGGCCATCAGGGCTTTTTGCACAGTTTTATATCTTGTTCAAAACAAATAGAACCCTGTCAGTGAAAAAAAGACTTCCTCCAAACACTAGTGACCATGTAGGAATAAGTATTTATAGCCTGGATTCTGAGACCAGCATATTCTCATTTCTTATAGAGCCTAGAGCCAAGCTTATGACAGTGAAAACTGATTTACACAAGAATTTCTTTTCCATTTATAAGAAACATGTGCCTGCCATTTTCTTCTGGGACTCTTGGCAGATCACAAACTCAGTCAAACATTCAACAATCAGCTGGCTGCAGCAGCAACACCCAAATCAAACTTGATGTCTCGTTAATCAACATTTCGCCATCTTGAGCCAAACAACACACAGCTCTCTAGTCTCGCCCCTGCCAGCCAGGACACTCGCGTAGTCTGCCAGGGCCACGCTTGCGTAGTTAGAATGAACCGTTTCATTCTTTGAGTCTTGTGTCATTTACTTATTCATTCATTCATCCCTTACCCATTTAATTCTCATAACCACCCTGTGATTGGAATTATTATCCCCCAGTCTTAGCATAAAGAGCTCAGGGATCATAGAAGTGATTCATTTATTAATTAGCTATTTTTGTTTCTTTTTTTGAGACAGGGTCTCACTGTCCTGCCATAGCTAGAGTGCATTGGTGTTAGCCTAGTTCACAGCAACCTCAAAGTCTTTGGCTCAAGCGATCCTCTTGCCGTAGCCTCCCAAGCAGCTAGGACTACAGGCACCTGCTACAATGCCTGGCTATTTTTTTGTCTTTTTGTAGAGATGGGGGGGGGTCTCACTTTTGCTCACGCTGGTCTCAAACTCCTAGATTCAAGTGATCCTCTTGCTTCAGCCTACCAGAGTGCTAGGATTATAGGTAGTCATTGTGCCCAGCCAATTAATGACCTATTAACAAGTTATTAATCATTTAGGTAATTTTCTAGAAAGGAAAAAATGTATACTATGATTCTGATTCTCTAGGAGTTTATAGTCCACATGTTTACAGTACTGCTATAGCTAAGGAAGCTAGAACTACAGGATGAGAAATAATTTACATAGCAATGCAAGAAGGGTGAAGACGTTTGGAAATGAGAAGAGAGATAAGAAAGATACAGGGATCATTGTGGATGGAGATGGTTAGGGAAGATGGGCTTACATCAAAGGATGAAGACGTGGACATCGGGAAGGGGATGAAAGAGGACATTCTGGACAGAGGCTAGAATCAGAAATCGAATGTACTTTGGGAGGTGAGGTAGAGCACCGTGAGGGCACACACCTGTAGGTGTGAGACATTCCTTAACATGATGCCCCAGGTGAAGGCACAACCAGATGCATCAGAGAATGAAAAGAGCGAGAGAAAGGATGCTGGTGTGGAGGTGGGGACGAAGCCGGCTGGATGTGGTCACACTGTGTCAAGGCCGGCTTTGACTGTCCGGTTGAAGAATGGCAGCCTCGCGAATCTAGACCACACAGGACTGGAGATTTGGTCTGCAGAGAAGGGAATCAGACGATTCTTCCTGCTTCTTTGTAAAGCATACCTTAGAGTCAAATATGTTAACATCATGGAATCAAAATCTAAGCTAACAAAGAGTGCAAGAAAACCAAACATTTTTAAAAAGTGTAAGTAATCATGTACAAAACCCCTAAACATACCACGGTACAGGAGTGGTTATGTAAGGAGTGAGGCCAGGCTGGAGACGGGAGACTGGCCAGGAGATTGTTGAGGTCATGGTAGTGAATGGTGGTAGAGAGCGGGCAGTTGGAGTAGGAGAGGTAGATGGACTCCAGAGAGGTGGTGGAGGAAGAATCCACTGGACACGGTGACTGATGGAGGGGGGGACAGGGAGGGGCAGGTGAGAGCAGTAATTAATGCCTCGGTTTCTGGCTTAGCAACTGAATACATAAAGGTGCCCTATCCAAGAAGGGAGAATATTTAGGAGCTGGTCTGTGGGGGAGAAAATGGTAAACCCAGTTTTCAACAGGTTGAGTTTGGAGAGGTGCGCTCAGCAGCTGAACGTGCAGGTCTGAAGTTCAAGAGAGATCTGAGCTAGAAATAGATTTACAATGCACCAGCTGATAGCTGGGAAATGAAGGCGTGGGGCAAATGGCATTACCCTGGAAATGTGTGTGTGCGGGGGGAGCGGAGCTAGGACAGAGGCCGGAGGAACCCCCGCATTTAAGGAGTGAGTATAAAAGAAGAACAGGGGCCCGGAAAGGAGGCAGAGAGGGAGTGACTAGGGAAGTAGTCAGGGAAGGGGTCGGTTGTCAACAGCTGCAGACAGCGCTGAGAGGTCAGTAGGACGAGTGCTTACGGTGTGCATTGGATTCAGCGACAAGAAAGTCCTTCATGACCTTGCAGGAACAATTTCCATGGGATCGTGGGGGATGAAGCCAGACCAAGTGGCTTAAGGAGCAACTGTGAGGTGAGGTGTGTAGCCAAGTTGTTTAAGAAGTTAGGCTGTGAAGGGCAGAGGAGGGGGAGGATACCAGCTGGAGGGGGACGAAGGGTAAGGAAAGAGTTTGTTAAAGATGAGATGGATGTAAACATCTTCATTGCTGTTAAGAGAGGAGCCAAGGGAAAGAACATAAAAAAGGCCTGCAAGGACATAAACCCAAATGTTAGCAGTGGTTCCCTGTGGGTAGTGTAACCAAGAGGTCTCCGAATGGTTCAAAAACAGCCTATGTGACATTTGATGGAGTTCTGGTATTAACTATTTTATTGCTATATTTTTTTCTAAAATGTTTCCATTTACAGATAGCATCTCTCACATATGCAGAGCTTAGATAAAAGAGAACATCTGTCTGCCTGTGTTGGACAGCAGGCAGCTTAGCCTGAGGCAGCAGGTGACGCATCCTGGTGGTACCCAGCATCCCAGATAGTCCCTAGTGGGCCACACTTCCTGGTTGTCAGCCTTAAGCCCTTCCTACCCTGAATCCAGGCCATCTGTGCAACCGGTAGAATATGGTAGCAGGGATGATTAGGGCCAAGGCTAGGTTATAAAAGCCATCGCCACTATTGCCTTGGCCTCCTGTACTGCTCACTCTGGAAGAAGCCAGCACCAAATCTTAAAGACACTCAAGGAGCCCTGCAGAAAGACCCACATGGAGAGAAACTGAGGCCCTGGCCAATATTCAGCACCGTCTTGTCATTCATGTGCTGGGGGGCCGTCTTAGGAGTGGGTCCTCTGGCCCAGCAAAGACTGGACAACAACTTCCTAAGTGATCCTGAGCTAGCCCCTCCAGCTGAGCTGCTCCCAACTTCCTGCCCCACAGAAATTAAGCAAATTTTAAATGATCATTATTGTTCTAAGCTGCTACATTTTGGGGGTGATTCATTATGTAGAAATAAACTATTGCAGGCACCTGACATCTGTTGTGGGGCCCATGGGAGGCTTCATCCACTGGGCGACAGTCTGGATACAACAGCATTTAAAAATAGATGTGCCAATTATGTGCCAGGTTTACGTGATGGGCCTAGTGCCCAGACACCCTTCTGTGTGAGAAGCATCAAACAAATTGATAGCACTGGTTGTTTTGTAGAGAATATTTAGTACGTGAGTGTTGTGAGTCAAGTATGAGTCAGGTATGTGTGGAGGTTTTCTGATGCTATAGTTTCAGGATTTAATTTTGGTGGAAGTGAACTTGAACAGTTTCAAACTGCATAATTAATGACATTCCATTTCCATGACAACTACTACTTAATCATGCCTGTTCCCATAAACTTTTAGCCTGTGGGAGTTTAGGTCCTCCCAGCTCACATTGGAGAGCAAATTATGTTAGACTTCCTTTTTTTTTTTTTTTTTAATTGTAAACCGATTGGGGTTGAAAGGAAGGAGTGGGGTGGCTGTTGTTGCCTGGAAACCACTGGAACATGAATTCAGTACTTGAGTGTATCAAACCACCTAAAGTCAATCGAAGGTTAGCCTTTCACATCTGTGGTCCTATGGCCAGGTATGCAATGAAATATTTTTCAAATCACAAGCAATCGTTGGATAAAGAGCAATTCCATTCCTCTTCCTTTCCTCTCACTCTACTCGCGTAGAGTTTAATAAAAACCCTTTGGATGTTCAGCCTGTTTCTCCTCTGTAGAGGGGAATTGAAGAAAAAATGTTTCACGGGGGCAGGGAGTGTTCAAGCTTTTCCCTGAAGCCAATGTGACAGTGACAGTCTCCCTTCTGTTCCCCCCATCCCCATTCCCTGGGGTGGTGGATCTGGAGGATAGGGAATTTGGCCTCCGTCCTCTGTGACCAACAACAGTGATGGTCGCTGGAATATCTGAGGAAAGGTCTTGCAGACAGACGTGAAGAGACATAAGAGTGAGACCCATTCCCATCAAACGAGGCCCTTCCAATTTTATTCTGTGGCTCAGGAGTAGAATATGGCAGCTGGGAGACACATTGGCTTGCCAGATAAGCTTGGCTAAGTCTCCCTCTGTCCTCTGAAGGGAGGTGAATCTCCCTTCAGGGAAGTCAGTGGATTTGTGCCTGTCCTGGCTAATGGGGGCATTTCCAGAAGGAAACAAAAATAATTTTCAACCCTCACATTCTGGCCAGTGCAGTGCAGGAAAACCACTTGCCAATCCAGACAAAGCCATTTCTGGCTCATCCTGGGGCATTCTGTAGGCTCATCATTTGGACCTGATGACAAGAGACAGGAATTGTTGCTGTGGGACTCGTGGGCCAGGGAGCTTTGAAGGGTCAGAAAGATCGAGGTCACGCGAACAGACAGGCTGCTGTAGCCACCAGCAGCTCTTAACTGCCATGACGACTTGCCGATAAGCCTGGAGAGATGGATGGCTGGAACTTGGCAGGAACACTTGTCCTGGATTTGGGTAGAGCAGGAACACCAGCCTGCCTGTTGGTGGAACATTTGTAGCAGGGACCAGATATGTTTCTGAAACTAGATATCTTATAATAACTAGCTCTTGCCTGTCCTTTACAAATGACGGAGGCAGCTAGACTTGAGAGAGGACAACACTACACAGAAATTAAAACAATTTGTATGTCTAGACTAGCCCAAAGGCTATGGGCAAGTTGGCAAAGTGTGTTTCTGGATCTCTCAAATCCCCTCTATGGAGCACACTTTACCAATGCCCCTGTGCTTACTCCCTTATCTGCTCTGTTAAAATTTCTCTCAGTAAAGAATTTGCTATTAGTCATGTACACCATAGTGCAAATTAATGCCATTTAAATCTTTTCTGTAAGTGTGGCTCTAAGACTTGAAATCTATTTTGATTACTGCAGGACTACAGTACAAATTTGCCTTATTATTATTATTATTATTTAGATTGTTCAATCTCTGCAGATTTATTGTTGAGCAAACTTATCTTTATAATACAGAACAATTAAAGCTAACCAAGTGCAACAATTAGAGATAAAAAATAAACCTGCCAATTACACACGTAACTGTATAACAACCATATAATTCAGCCAGTTATCAAAATTCCAAAAACACAGATGTCTAAATAAACTCCTAATATATTTACTAGTGATCACTCAGACCACCAAATTTGAGGCAGACCTGTATTGCCAAATTGCAATACCAATGACTGTTGAAAAGTGTAAAAAAATGTACAAGGCTAGATACCTATGCCATCAGCACTGACTTTGCACCAAGGCTAAATCCCTGGTAAAAGCTTGACCAGAAAACTTAACTCTCCAAACTTGTTTCTGCCCTACTCTTTTTATTTAGTTTGAATAAAGAACCTACTAGCTATTAACATTCTAAATTCTACCAGTTGCTAGGAAAACAACTTAGCTAAATAAAGTGTTGCTAAATATACATGAGATTTACAAAACCCTTTCAGTCCCATTAACATTTGATTGACATCTTTGATTACTTTGCACCAGCCTGGCAAAATGTAAGAATGTTGGTAGTTGGGAACTGCAAAACCTAGCTTGAAAATTAATAGGTCTTTGCTCACAATAAGGTAATCCATTTGAACAGAGGGAAGTACCTGGGATGGAAATTTTGCAAAGCTGGTTTACATTTAAGTGTTTTATCCCAAATTCAGACAATTCCTGAAACATGCATTTCT
>CAUYON010034478.1:0-14903 GCA_963573935.1 Arctocebus calabarensis
GATCCTAGGGCTTTTCTTCTTTCTTTCTTTTTTTCTTTTCTTTTTCTTTCTTTCTTTCTTTTTTTTTTTTTTAACTAGGTCTAATTCTGTTCTCCCAGGCTAGAGTGATAGTGCAGTCTAACTGTAGAAATCTCAAACTCCTGAGTTTAAACAGTCCTCCTGCCTCAGCCTCCAAGTACCTGGGAATACGGGGACCTGCCCCAATGCCTGAATTTTTGTTTCTAGTAGGGAAAGGGTCTCCTTTTGCCAAGATGGTTGTCTTGAACTCTGAAGCTCAGGTGATCCTCTCTCCTCTGCCTCCCAAAATGCTAGGATTATAGGATTGAGTCACCACACTCACCTGGGCTTTTTGTTGTTATTGTTCAGAGATTTGCTTTTATTATTATTTCAGTATCACTGCTGATTTTTTAGTCTGCTCAGAATTTCTATTTCTTTCTGATTTAAGCTTGGGAGATGTGTTTCCAAAAATTCATTAATCTCTTCTAGGTTTCCTGCATAGAGGTTTTCATAGCTGTCTTACATGATAGTTGTGCATCTCTGGTATCAGTTGTCATGCCTCCCTTTTCAAAGCTAATTGAGCTTATGTGAATCCTTTCTCTTTTTTGTCTGTTTAATCTAGTTAATGGTCTACCAATTTTTGTTTGCCTTTTCAAAGAAATTTTATTTTATCAATTCTTTGACTTTTTAAATTTTGTTTATTTCTTCTCTGATATTTGTTATATTTATTCTGATTTTTTTTATTTTGTTCTTTTTCCAGTTCCTTGACACATGAGCGTAAGTTATTAATTTTTAAAATTTAGGTCTTTTTTATTTAAACATTTTATGTTATAAATGTCCCTCTTCACCTATGCTTTTCTGGATTCTGGAAAATTTGGTAGCTTTTATAATTTTAGTTTTTTAACTCAAATTATGTTATATTTCCAAGTTTTGTCACTGACCCAGCGATTCATCAGCATCAGGTTGTTTAATTTTATGTACACATATTTGCATAGTTTTGTGTGTTCCTTTTGGGATTCATTCTACTTTTATTCTGCTTTATTCTGAGAATATACTTGATATATTTTAATTTTTTTTTAATTTGTTGAGGCTTATTTTGGGGCCTGACCTGTGATCCATCTTGGAAAATACTCTGTTTGCTAATGAGAGGAATGCATGTTCTGCAGATTTGGGGCAGAATGTTCTGCAAATGCCTATAAATTCAACTTATTCTAGAGTCATTTTAAGTCCAAGTTTTGTTGTTGTTGTTGACTTTCTGCTTTGATTATCTGTCTAGTTCTGTCAGTGGATCCTTGACATTCTTGGCTATTGTGGTGTTTCTGTTTACTACTTTCTTTAAGTCTGGTAGTATTTGTTTTATGAATCTGAGAGCTTCTGTGATAGATGCATACATATTTAGGATTATTACATCTTCTTGTTGAATCAATGCCTTTATCCTGATGTAATGACCATTTTTTTCATTGTTGTGCTAAAGTATATTTTTTCTGATATAGGTATACCTACGTCTGCTTGCTTTTGGTTTCCATTTTTGTGGAATATTTTTCACTACCTCTTTACTTTGAGACTATGAGTGAAATGGGTTTCTTAGAGACCCCATGTATTTGGGTTACATTTAGGCCATTTCATCCAATGTTCATACTGATATGTAAGATATGATTTCCTTCATCATGTTAAATACTACATATTCGCTTTCTTTTCTTCCTAGTGTTTTGTAAGAGCTATGAGTTTTTAATTTGGGATGTTTTTAAGTTTATGGATATCAATTGCTATTTTCATTTTATAGAGTACTTTTAAGGATTTCTTCTAGGGCATATCTAGTGGTAAAAAAAAAATCCTATAGTGTTTTCTTATCTGGGAAAGAATTTATATCTCTTTCTATTATGAAGTTTAGCTTTTGCAAGATATATATTCATTGGCTGACAGTTATTCTATCATCATCTTCTGACTGGTAAAATTTGTTCTAAGAAGTCTTCACTTAGTCTGATGGGTTTTACTTTGTATGTTACTTGTTGATTTCAGCTCAAACCTTGTTGGGTTTTTCTCCTTAATTTTGATTTAGCCAGTCTGATGACTATATGCCTTAGAGATATCCTGTTTGCAATGAATCTTCCAGGAGTTCAAGGGACTTTTTGTATGTGGATATCTAAACATCTAGCAAGACCTGGGAAGATATCCTTCAGCATTCTGTCGAGGAGTTTTTCTATGCTTTTTGCTTTTTCTTCTTTTTCCTCCTCAGGAAAAGACAATTCTTATATTTGCTCTTCTTCATAATCCTACAGTTCTTCAAGACTTTGTTCACCCTTCTTGACTATTTTTTTTTATTTCGGCTGATTGAGTTGATTCAATAGTCTTGCCCCAATGCTCTAAAATACCAGTTTTGCTTGGTTTAATCTGTTAAAACTTTCCAGTGCATTTTGCACTAACCTAAAAAATAATTCTTTCATTTCCTAAAGTTCTGCTAGATTTTTTAATTTTTTTAATTTTTATTTTTTATGTTTTTGAGACAGAGCATCAAGCTGTAGCCCTGGATAGAGTGCTGTGGCATTGTAGGTCACAGCAACCTCCAACTCCTGGGCTCAAGCAAGTCTCCCACCTCTGCCTCCCACGTAGCTGGGACTACAGGTGCACACCACAATGCCTGGCCATTTTTTTGGTTGCAGCCGTCATAGTTGTTTGGCGGGCCCAGGCTGGATTCAAACCTGCCAGCTCAGGTGCATGTGGCTGGCACCTTAGCCTGTTGAGCCACAGGCGCTGAGCCTGCTAAATTTTTTTTAACTATCTATTTTCAGTGAATCTGTGATTCATGTCCTGATATACTTTTAATTTGTTTCTTTGCGTTGGTTGTAGTAGCTCATCTATTCCATTTAGTAAACTAGAAATCAATGTTTCAAATTTTATGACTGGCATTAAAAATGTTCCCACTAGTTTGGAGCCCTTACTGGTGAGCTAGTCGCACAATCTGAGGGTGTTTTTGTAGTCCATCTTTTTCATGCTGCCAGAATTCTTGCATCGGGTCTTCACATCTGGAGAAGAATTTACTTCTTGAATTTGACTCTACTTTTGTTAGGATAGGACTTCTTTTTCTATTTTTCTAGTGCATATGACGTAAAGTCCTTTGGCTTTTCTTTTGGGTACCTGAGGTAGCCAAGGTACTGAATACATTCTTTAGTAATGGAATTTTATTGTGAGTTGAAGCCAGTTATTTTGTGGAACGGTTCTCAGTATGGGTTTGTTTACTTTTCCCTATAATTAGCAGATCTAACACTTTTTTTTTGCAAGAATACCATGAATTTACTGTTGGCATTTTTGTGTATTAGGCATTTATGACATTTATGTAGCTTATTGTTTACAGTGGTTCTCCGATAACTTGATTAAGTTGATGTCTCATAAAACTACCTACTATACATTATTTTTATTATTTTATAATTGATAAATATCTTAGAATAAGAATTTTGAGATTATTCTAATATCCTCTTTCTCCTTAAATTTTGCCTACTGGTTTTAGCATTCTTTAGTTAATCATGCCTGGGATAATTCTCATTGTGGTGTTTCCTAATGAACTTTATGTTTCTCTAATTCCTTCTAAATATGTTAATTTAAAATTTTAAGAAAAAACTATTATATATACCTATGAATTATTTTCTCATCTCTATATGTACTCATATGTATTTATTTTATTATATATTATAATTCAATATTATGTGTTTATTTATTTATTTATTGCTCAAATTGTCCAGGTTTTGGCCATGGAACTTTTCTTCAAGTTGGGTCTTGTTTCCTTTTGACCAATTCTCATCTTTTATATTCATATGTTATTTCCCTAACAACCTAAAAAATAGATTTATTTCATATTCAAAAATAACTTTTAATCTTCTAAAATTTGCATGGTGAAGAGATAGACTATTCAATATTATTTTGCATCAATACAAAAATTACATAATAAATCAGACATTTCATTTTCCAGTTATGCAATGGTAATCAGAAATGGTTTACACTTGTGAAGACAAGCAATGATTTATTTAAGAAGATGCAAGAACATTAGCAAAAAATATTCACAAGAGTGAAAATAGAGAACATATATTAACCTAACCTAGTAATTACTTTGAGGTCTATTCTCATTCTGAGATCAAGTGTTCATTAATTCATTTCTATAAACACATATGAATCATGTACTATGTTTTAAACATAGTGCTAGATGAAGAACCATTTTTAATCAAACAGCTTAAAATCATTTCCAGAATAGCTGTATTTTTATGTGCTTGATAGCCACGAACTATCTGTTATAGAAGGTGTCATATGTTAATTGCTGAGGCTTCAAAGATGAATAAAAGAAGTGTGAACTCGTAATTTTAATAAAGCATTACTGTGGCAGAAATATACACATGACATTGTGGATTACAGAAAAGCAGACCCTTTAAGTGTACATAGGAATATACAAGTAATTATTTTTAAAATGCAGCCTATAAGAAAATTATAAAATCATACGAGAGTTCAGGGAAAGTAGTACTCCCCAACTGAGAGGGTTGAAGAAGAGCAATTCAGGCAGATAAACATGACTAAAATCAGGACAAGTCCTTCACAATACAATGGCTAGTGATAGGTATTGGTGAAAAAGTGGTATGCAACAGTAAATACTCAACAGATTTGATAGGCAGATCATATCTACATCAAACTAAATATCTGACTGTAGTTATGTTATGGATGATTCTTAAAATCAAGCTGCAACATTTGATTTAGCTTGGTAGGCAATACAAGTGTTATGCTTAAAGTTTGTTCTAAAGATAGTCACACTGATGTGAGGTATGGATTGCCTAAATGTTGTTGGGATGTCTGGCGAATGTTCAGAATGAATATAAAACAAAGACCTCAGGTGGCGCCTGTGGCTCAAAGAGGTGGGGAACCGGCCCTATATGCCAGAGGTGTCGGGTTCAAACCCAGCCCTGGCCCAAAACTGTAAAAACAAATAAACAAACAAAAAAACAATTTCCCTTGAAGAATGTTTTCAGATACTTGAATAAATCAGATCTTTAAAAAACAAAAACAATAACAAAAAAAAAAAAACAAAGACCTCTTCTGTTTATTTATTTAAGAATCACTTCTTGATTATCCACTGAATGCTAAAAGCTATGGTAATGAATATGAATTCATCTGCATCTTCAAGGAACTTAGTGTAAGAGAGAAAAAGTAAACACATAATTATAATGGTGGAGATGTGCTGAGACCTCTGCACTCCACCATGAAAACAGAGATGAAGAATGGCTGACCATTCAGGAAGGAAGTTGAGACTAGAGCATTGCTCTAAAATTAAGGCATTCCCAATAGATTTGGAATTGAAGTAGATGATATCAGGAGAGTGTATTCTCTTATAAGAAGGCCCAGGGAATGCATAAAGGTAAACAGGAATACAACATATGGAGAGATTTCAATTTGATGTTTATTGTACAGTTTAAAAGACAAGAGCATTCAGTTAGGGAACTGGTCATCTATAAGGCCACCCAGAACTTCTCCCCCACATTCTGGATGATAACATACCCTAACTAAAGAGTTGAAGAAGAAGCAGATAGTTGTCACACCTAATTCAACACAATTTACTTCATGTAAACTGTAATCATTCTTTTTTTTTTTTTTATCTTTAGATCCTTTGCTCTAAGGCTTTACTGCTGCAAACACGGTCTTTTTCGTCACATTTGAACTATTTTAAATAAATCTAGGATTACAGTTTTCACAGTCTGAGATTTCTGTTTGTTCTCTAGGCCTGCTTTCATTCATGGTATCTTAGAACTTTCTCACACAAGGAAATAAAAGGTCCTATTTCATTCCACCTTGTATGGAAGAGAAATCTATGTTGAACTCTGTCAGTGGATTGCAGTGTAGTGCCTGTTTCCTCTTGCTTCGCAATCTGTTCAGGTTGTTCTCTCATGAAACTATTTAGACAGCAGGAATTTGAATATGTAATTTCACCATTGTAATAATAAATTTTAGCTTAATAGTTAATCCTCATATCACCCTACTTCAGCAAGGAAGAAAACAGCAATTTAGAAACAAATTATTGGTTGTTGTTTCAACCATACTTTATATCCTAGTTTTGGTATAGTAATCATATTCACATATATTAAGTTGTTTCCTGGGAGTGACTTTTAACTTATTGATGTGTAACAGAAGAAGAACAATGAATAAAGTGTATTCATACAACGTTTTGAGACAAATTGTGCTATGGTACCTTGTTTCACTTTCAAGAAACCAGTTGACAGCATCCTTTCCCAGTGGAAGTTTCTACTTGGTTGGCTCATTGTTGTTGCTGGGAAGGCCTTATTTGTTTCTGTCTTCGGAGATTCATGTTTCTGGACTTTTACATATCAAAAACCTTTCACAATAGCCCATTTATAGACAAAGATAGAAGCTTGTTCTTGTTTCAATGAAATTTTACACAATATGTGCTATGAGGCAAGCAATAATAGCTTGTGCAAAAGTCTGAGCCAGAAATCTGGGCACTTTTGGAGAAAAAGTTAAAAGCCATGGGGTAAAAACAAACAAAAACCCCCACTGCACTGACAAAAACATGCACAGCAATATTATAATTTTGCTTAAAATAACTCCTGATGGTAAATATTGGATTTCTACCCCCTGTAATGCATACAAATTAATAAAAGTATTTTAACATTATTTGGTTAAGAAAAGGTACTAATTTAATGTAACATTACAACCAATAAGTATTATACATAACTAACTAGCAAAGTTTCTCCTTGAAAAGTCTGGTCTTAGCATGAAACTTGTTGAAGACTACTATAGATAAAAAGCATTAAATTTTGTAGCATACTATCATAACAGATTCCTGTTACAGAAATCTATAGAGATGTGTGAAATTCTTTGTCCCATATAAGCTTCAATTTTATGAATATGTTAAATGCATCTTGAGATGATTAATGTAAAAATTGCCTAAATGAAAGTTCTACCTCCTGAAGATATTAGTTACCACTTGGCATACATCTGTATTTGGATTCCTTATTAAACTTATATTTGAATGATCCTTGTCCACAAATGAAATGTTCTGTGTGAAATGTTATTGGGATGCTCATATGCATTATCTGAGGTTTTCTAAAAGCAATGAAGGAGCAAAGAACTGGCAGCAGAACCATCATTTGCAGAGAACAAAATGTTTAAAGCATGAAGCAAATATGCTATCAGGAATGCAAAATTCCTCAGGCATGTTGGGGCAAGGGGAATCTCTTCAATGGCTTCCATTGAAAATTACCATATTTCATTACTGAGAATAGTTTACTTCCAAATGCAATTGATACAGCTCATGGTTTACTGCCAGCTATACTTTCATTGTGTCATAGCTGCAGCTTACAATGACATCCGGCAAGGGTACCACTGACACCAGTACTTTGTCTTCTATAACAGCACTCAGGGGCATATTTTTAACACAGAATGAATCAGAAAATCACACTCATAACTTTGGAAATGTGATGCTGAAAATTGATTCCACCGAGTTCTATCCAGATGTCTCTTCACTCATGATGTGGAATAATTTATTAAAAGAAACCATTCACATTATGAATTTATTATTTTGTTGCATTGTAAATTAACATAGTTATATAAGATAGGTAAAGTTAGGAGTATGGGATACTTCTTAAAAGGAATTAAAAAATAGAATCTATGATGAAAAATACTAATACATAAGTAAACCAAACAATTATCTGGAGCAATTAGAGAGAAATGGCATATGAGATTATATACCAAAGACTTAAAGATGAGACAAGTCACCTTAAGGAAGATCCTGGCTTCCATCAACTTTAACTATGACTGCAATAAATACGTGAGTTAATTACACGTTCACTTTTGCAGCAGAGAAATAAGAAAAAAAACAGTTCAATGTGAATGAATTAGCAAGATATACACAAGACTTGATTTCTAAGATATATACAGTGCTCTTAATCTTTGTACAACTTAAGAAAGTAAAAATAACAATTTAATAGCATGAACTGTAACAACCAAGCCCCCTGCCCCTACACCAAGCCCCCTATCCCTGCCACTAATCCCCCAAACCCATAGATTTAAAAATTATAACAAACTCTTTACCCTTCAAAGGGGAAGTGCTTTTGTGGCTCGGCCCCAACCCCTACAAGGGTGGAGGAGCTAAATTCAGAGAAGAGATAAGCAGGGAGGTATGCATCCCGAGTTCCTTGGAAACTTACCCAACTCCTATACCGGTTCCTTGTACCCCTGAACTATGTATGAACCAGGAAGTAATGAACTTGTGATGTATCTTATGATTTATGAGCCAACATGTACCCCCCACCCTGCAACCCTGCTTTAACTACTATGATTAGCTTCTGTATTATGCTAGCTTGCTTTGCTGACCATGCAAGAAAAATAGTGTAAAAGAATTGCCCACCTGGCATTCGGGGCTGCATGCCTTTGTGGTATCAGCCTCCTGCAGGTGTAATAAATTTATCAATTATTGCATCAAATTTGGGTCCATCTTTTTATCTCTGTGACTGAGGCTACAACAGAACAAAATTTTGAGTGTAATATTTAGCTGTGAGTATTATCAGCAGGAAATCTAAAGTCTTTTCATTCTTTTTTTTTTTTCAAGAAATACTAACTGGGTTCTTGTAGGCTACCAAGCACTTAACTGATCACGTGGATATACAGGGCTCAAAACAATCATGACAGCTGATGTTATCTAGTTTTGCTTTGCGCTATAATAGCTTCAGTTTTCGTAAAAATGGAGAATAGCTAATTGATAAAACAAAAATACATATAATCTATAGAATATGGGAAGTGACAAGTGCTATTAAACAAAGGGCCAGGTGAGGATCAAAGGTATATATCCAGTTAAGGCAGAAGGAATACAGGAAGGGTGACCTTAGAGTGTGACCTTATTAAATAGGATGATCATGTAATTTCTAATGAGAAGGTGAAATTTGAGCAAATTCTGAGGTGTGAGTGCTGATCAGATGCGTATTTGGGGAAAGTGATACAGGCAGGTGTATAGTTAGCAGGCAGAGACAGCCCTAGTGTATTCCAGTGGCATCAAGAAAGGATACATTCGCATCATGGAGACAAGATGGTACCGGTGATAAGAGATGAGGTCAGGAAAGTAATAGAATCCTTGTGCTGGGAGAGCCATATAAATGATGTAACTTTAAGTTAAATGGGAAGCTATTTTAGGATTTTTAAGCAAATGAGAAATATATTAATGCTTTCATTTATAAAGGTGATTTGATTGTCTACTAAAGAATAGAATTCAGGAGAAATGGTAGAAACAAGGGGTAAATCTGAAGGCTATTGCCATGATTCATGTAGAAAATGCTGATAGTAACCAAAGCACTTGCAATGGTCAGTTCCCGGTTAGAGAGCATTTTGAAGGTATGGGAAGCAGGTTTTAGTGAGGCTGGATGTGCAATGTGAAAAAGAGTAATGACTCTAGTTTCAGCATAAGCAACTAGAAGTGTTGCTATTGCTTGAAATGAGTCAGAGTATAAATGGAGAAAATTTGTCACGGAAAGGAAGAGGTTAGACCAGGACCAACAGCCATGGGAGTAGAGAGTAGTGAGTCTGTAGCTACAGAGTCGGAATTGGGTCACCAAAACCTGAACTGATGATATAAGCCTTAAATGTCATCAGCACATAGGTGGTATTTAATGGCAGGAGTTGGAATCACCAAGTAAGAGAGTATTTAGATATTTAGATCCAAACCCAAGGAAAGGTTTGTACATCAAAATTGTACCCTTATTAATTTCTATACTAGAAGTTTGAAAAATCAAGGTAAATATAAATGTAAAGACACTGTCAGATGCTAGAAAATACATAATATTGAACAGTGTCAGCATTCCATATGGAAAGCACTGTATGTAAGTAATTTCATTATAGTTCAAACTTGGAATTTAAGGATTTCAGAATGCAAGAGGGTAAATGAAAACATATCAAGAACAAGGTAAGTTCATTTTACAAGGAGATTTAGATAGACTTCTTATGTTGGTACCCAATGCCTACTTAAATTAGAATTTAAAGGAAAATTGTAGAAAGTGAGAATTTTTTAAAAAGTGTAAAAATTATCTAAAATAAAATGTAATCTTTGCATTACAGTCAAACAATAGTTGAAATGATAGAGAATGATAAAAATTATCATTATTTAGAATAAATATTTCTCATTTTCCTACTCAATTCACAATAAAAAACATTAGATGTTCTCAGAGAAATATGCTAATGAAATAGATTGTGAATATTAAATGAATCTATGTAAATCTCTATATTGTGTAAGATTTTAGTTTTAAAGAAAAATCAGTTACAGTAACACAATAGTTGTGTGTGTGTGTTTGTGTGTATGTGAATGAGTAGGTTATGGAAACGGCTGTGCAGAACATAGCATTCTGTACTTCACTGGAGCTGAGTGTCAGTACTAAGTAAATATTTAATGCTGCAGCTGACATTGTTACTGATTGAACTTACTTACTTTTCCAAGAAGCTACTTTCCTAGAAATTTGTCTCAGTGTATTTCATACTATTTATACAATGTCCAAGAATTTTTCTACCACTGTACAGTATGACAAGAAATTGTCATAATCAAAATAAATATATGTTGTAAAATGTATTTGAGGTCTAAAATATTCTGGTGCTCACTAGCTTCTTAGATGACTAGAAGAAGAGTTTTATGTTTTAGTACTACATTTAACCTGCAGAGGAATTTATGTCTACCATATAACCCCAAATTGTTAGATAAATCTATAGCATCTTACCCTACTTCCCAAAGTGTTAATGTAAAAATAACTGGAATTTATTTCTCTGGAAAATATGTGTATCTCTCCTCATAACACTTCTGTCTTATCCTTCTAGCAATTATAAAGAAATATTTGCTATAAGTCACAGAATTATTATTGTGATATATATTGTGGGAAACCAGGTGCAGAATAAACATCAGCCATGGCTGTCAAATATTATAAAATAGAAGTACAATTAGCTATTACAAGAGAGCTTTTAGGGAAACTTTCCAAATAGAAACTCAGTGCCTTGAATAACTTAATTAACTTCCTGTGGGATCAAATCCATCACTGTTAAGTACCTGTCACATATAAGCATTGCCCATAGTGAGGCGCAATAAATGTTTTGTATTAATGTTGCAATAATTTATGCCTCTGTATTACAATATCTAGGAAAATAAGATATATTTGCTATATTAAGAAAAAAATTTTATAATTGTACTAGAAACTATTGTGATATTAAAAGAAAACTAGTATTGACAGTGAACAATAGGGAAGAGGTATTGAAAGGTTTAAGAGGCGCTGGAAACATAAAGACATTTCTCTGGGGTATTTTTGTCATCTCTATAAATCACCATGAAGTGGAAAGTTCTGTCACATTCCTTAAATGCCTACCATAATCATCTTATGACTCCTTGAAGCTCAGCCTGAACAACCACACCACACAGTCTTTTTTAGCATTGTTCATAAATACATTCACTTATTCTATTTACTAATTCAACAAGAAATCAATTTCTCTGATGTTCACAAATGGCATGTCCAGATAAGAGTTATCACCCTGTCCTTCAAGATGAGGCATGCCAATTTAGTTCTCCAAAGCTAAAAAGACTGAAAGTATCAAAATAATAATACAGCCCTTGACTGTTAGACTCCAAGGCCCACCCTCCTAGACAGTGTGTTGTAATGGCATTAAAAAATGAAAAACAGTAGGTCTGTATTCTCAGAGGGTACTCAGGCCTGTTCTGACACTTATTTCTCACATTACTGAGACGGTGAGTAGCCATGGTGCATGTTGAGGATAATAGAAACCATGTTTAGGAAATTGAGTCTGAGTACTGAGGCACTGATTCATCATAATTTAGAACTCAGGAGAGGGTGTGTCCTGAAAAAAGGCAGTCTGCTTGTGCCTGGAAATGGGGGTCTGACTTCTGAGCTCACCTGGACCTAGAGAATGGAGGACTCCCTTTCCAGCCCTGAATGGTGGAATCCTGTATCAATACCATAGGACTCTACAAGAGGATTTAATGAAAGCAAATACATGGGAGGGAGGGGCAAGATGGTCTAACTGGAAGCAGCTTCTGACAGAGGCTCCTGTCCAAAAGGAAAGATAACCTTCAGAAACTTCTCAATTGAGCTGAAGACTGACAGCCCAGCCTAGAGAGAGAGAAGTGATAGCTGCAGGTCACCTCTGAGGCAAGCTGCGATGTCCAGAAACCAAGCTTCAGGCAGAAAAACTGAACTAAAGTTTTCCGCCATTCAGAACTTCCAGGACAGCTCCCCCCTTACCTGAGGCACCAGAAGCCTGACCTCTGCAGAAACTGAGGGAGGAGGACTTGAGCAGCACCCACTCTCCCTATTTGCCGGATAAGGCAGCCCATCAGGTAGGAGACTCAGGGCCCCATCCAGCCCCAGCCATCCCCCAGGCCAGGGATGCTGCTGGGATCCCCACAGACTCCAATCTGTGCCCCACTGGGCCTCAGCCTGCCGCCTGCAGCAGCCAGGAACTCCGCTGGGACTTCCACGCCCCTGATTTGCACCCGCAGGGCCTTAGCCTGCCACCAGCAGTGGCCAGGAAGTCCGCAGGGATTCTCCTGTGGGGCCGATCTCAGAGCTCAACCCTCCACCCACCAAGACTCCTGCCCATCCATGCCTCAGGCCCACTGCCTACAGCAGCCAGGAACTCAACTACCCTGAGACCCCCGTGTAGTCCAGATTGGCACCATGTCGGGCTTTGACCCGCTGCCAGCAGCAGCCAGGAAGTCCAGTGGGACTCCCTCCTGGGTCGATTTGTGCCCAGCCCTGGCCTCGGCTTGCCTCCTGTCAGGACCCTAACCTGGCTCCAATCCGTGTCCCAGGCTCAAGGCCCACAGCGGCCAGGAACTCCACACCAGCGGGACCCCTGTGGGACCCAGTTGGCACCCCATGGGCCTTGATCTGCTGCCAAAAACAGCCAGGAAGTCCACTGGGACTCCCTCCGAGGGCGATTTTTGCCCTGCCCAGCCTCGGCAGGTCATCTACGAGACCCCCACGTGGCTCTTATCCACACCCTGCAGGGCTTGGCCCTCTGCTTGCAGCAGCCAGGGACTCTGCCGGGCCTTGGCTCACTGCCTGGCCTGCTGTGGCCAAGGACTCCGCTGGGAGCCCCACACCAGCCAGGGGCTCCACAAGGAACCTGCCCAGGCCAGGAACACTGGGACGCACACAACCCACCTCCTCCCCTACTCTCTCTGCCTCCTCACTGGCCCCACCCATCTGGCCAGAAACCTAGGAGGTTGGAGACCCATGCCCTCCCTCCAGAACCCTCCTCTAAGCCAGAGATTGCTGGAGGCATGGGCTCCCTTTGCAAAGGCCACCAGGTGCCCCATCCCACACCCTGCTGCTTGATCTGGGCATGCCACACTCAGAGCTACTCCCTGCAGCCAGAACTCCCTGGGTGGGGCAGTCCCAGAGAAGCTAAACTGGGTCACTCCCTATAAAGATCCAGTAACAACAGAGTGATCCTGCCAGGGTCTGATCTGGGAGAGACATCTCCCCAACTCTGAGGACAGTCATAGGCAACAGTGAAAAATAATCATGAGGTAGAATCAACAGAAAAACTCTGGCAATATGAATAATCAGAGTATATCAACTTCCCCAAGGAAAGACAAGGTAGATACAGCACAAGATCCCTAACATAAGCAAATGGCAGAGATGTCAGAAGTTGAATTCAGAGTCTGGATAGCAAATAAGATCAATGGAATGGAGGAAAAGATGGAATTAGAATTTCAAGCAGTAATTCAAAAGATGATCCAAAAGATGTCTCAAGAACTGAAAAAATTCAAAGACAAAAATGACCAAAGATTTTGACACAATGAGACAAGAAGATGTAGCCCTCAAAGATCTGAGAAATACATAGAATTCCTCAGTAACAGAATGGAGCAAGCAGAACAAAGGATTTCTGACATGGAAGACAAAGCTTTTGAATGCTCCCAAACTTCCAAAGAAGAAGAAAAATGCAAGGCAAAAATGGATCATTCTCTCAGACAGCTCTGGGATAACTCGAAAAAAAACAATATTCACCTTATAGGGATACCTGAAAACGATGAAGTGGCGTCACAAGACACAGAGTCTCTTCTTTATGAGATTATGAAAGAGAACTTTCTAGACATGCCAAGAGATTCTGAAATTCAGATAGCAGACACTTTCAGGACCCCAGCACAACCCAACCCAAATAAGACATCCTCCAGGCACATCATAATTAAGTTCACAAAAGTTAATATGAAGGAGAAAATTCTGAAAGCAGCCAGATGTAAAAAATCCATTACCTACAAGAGGAAGAATATTAGAATAACTGCAGATCTCTCTGATCAAACCTTTCAAGCTAGAAGAGAATGGTCATTGACTTTTACTCTCCTAAAATAAAATAACTTTCAACCCAGGATCCTGTATCCAGCTAAACTGAGTTTTATTTATGATGGAGAAATTAAATACTTCAATGACATCCACATGGAGAAGAAATTAGTTATAACTAAACCAGCTCTCCAGGATATTCTCAGACGTATCCTCCACAATGACCAGCACCAACCTCCCCCACAAAAGTAAACTCACCCAGAAATTATTTATCAAATTTTATCTTCCACAGTGATGAAAGGATTAAAAAGGTCCACTGGATGTTCTAAAGATTTATCATTACTTTCAATTAATGTAAAAGGTTTAAATTGTCCTCTAAAAAGGCATAAGTTGTTTTACTGGATAGAAATACTCAGGCCAGATATCTGTAGCATTCAAGAATCTCATCTTACCTTAAAAGATAAATTTAGACTCAAGGTGAAGGGATGGTCATCTATATTCCAGGCAAATGGAAAACAGAAAAAAGCAGGTGTTGCAATCATATTTGCAGATATAATAGGCTTTAAACCAACCAGAGTAAAGAAGGATAAA
>CAUYON010034481.1:0-82502 GCA_963573935.1 Arctocebus calabarensis
GGCAGCTCAGTCTGGAGCCCCAGACAACACTCAAATACCTCCGCACTCTTGCCCCAGTTCTCTCAAGGCAGTTCAACCGAGTGCCAAGTCCAAAAGAAACCCAAACAGCTCACAGGTAAGGCCTTTCCAGTTTGCAATCTCACTGATGCTGTAGTCACAGCTACCGGCAGGATTAGACTGAACGAACACACGCAACCACTTGCCATATCTCCACTGCTTTTGCCTTCCTCAGGGGGTCCAGAAGTCTCACGCTGTCTCCCTCTGTCCCCAAAGGGTTGTTTCTGGGCAAATCTCACCAGCCAGAGATGCCTGAAGTCTTCTCTCCCCAGTCTCACCAAGCCCAGTTGCAAGGAAGCTGTTACTCGGCCACCATCTTGGCTCCTCCCTGAGAAAAATAAATATATATAAAAAATACTTTGGATCTTTTATGTGTATATGCCTTTATGATTTATACTAATTAGGAAGGAAGATGCATTTTCTTGTTAAAATTAAATTAGAAACTAAAAGAAGGGTACCTAGGCAAAGGGAAACTTACAGCATGGTAATCATCTCATAAGAGCAGCCACCAACTTATAAACAACTTCCAAAGTTTTCTTTTCTTTTTGAGCTTCCTAGGAATTGTCCATTCTCATTCACATTTGTAATCTCTGAACTGTTAAGAGGGAAGTGTATTTTGATGTTTTTTAGGCTTCCAAAAATAGTCTGAACCAACTATGTTTGAGTCTTACAACATGAGCTAAAATAGTTGTAACACATTAGCATTGAGTGTATCAGGAAATGGAATCTCAAGAAGTAAATTTATGATTCTTCAATTATTGTGTAGCTGACTGCTGCAATTGGTATATGGTGAATCAAATGATGACTGGATTGGTAATTCAAACATTTTGTTAGGTGTTTCAGAGGAAAATAATTCTATAAAGAAAATGATTTAGAAATGAAAATGAGAAGTGTTGCAAGAGGTGAATAATTATAATACATCTTTAGAAATAATATTGCCTGCTTTCCCTGGAAACCGCCGTTTTATTCTCTATCTCCATATGTTTGACTTTTCATTTTGTTTTGATTTTAGTATTCCACATGTGAGATAATGTAATTCTTTCTACCTCTGGCTTATTTCACTTAACATAATATCTTCTAGGTATTATTTGGAAGTTTTACTAAATGAGCAGATTGTTACTGCTCTTGCCAAAGTGGGGAAAAACGGGTAACTATGTGAAGTGACTTACACTCTAGTAACCATTGCATTATAAACGTATCTCATAGTATCTTGTTGTATACCTTACATATACACAATAAAATTTATTTTAAAAGCTTGCCTAGATGGACATGATGTAAGTTTTCCTTAATTACTCTTGGAAAGAATTTTGATTGTACATGTATATACCAGAAGAAGCAAAGATATTTCACATGGAATGAGATGTTGACAGGTACACATCTACCAGTCGCAGGAAACACAACAAACCTCTGGTTGAACGTAGTAGAATTTTCTATCAAGTTGTAAAATTTGCCGAAACCTTGATATGTTTATCAGCTCTGTCTTCTTAAGAAACATGAATGTGACAATGTCTTCAATGTTCAATCACCCAGATTTTCTACAGTCATATTATTTGTGGTGAGATTCATCCGACAATATACATTTCAACTTGGAAGAATTTAAAAACTGACAACTTCTCACTTCTTGTCATCCTTAGAATCCCTTGGAAACCTCAACACTTAACAATTTCCTGTGCTTCAAGGGAATGTTTTGCTAGGGGAAAAATGCCATTAGTATGGAAGAGAAGGAAAAAGAAGTATAGTTTTAATAGAATGTTCAAGATACAAGATCATTAAATATCGACATGAGGCAGCATGTCCCGGCATGTCCTGAATTGATAGTGAACATGTGGCTTCACTGATTTTCTTTTCCTTACATAGTGATATATAAATATGGGAGAAATAAAGATTGCACACTAACTACTAAAGTCAGAGGTCTTGTTTAAGAGTCAATCTCAGAAAAGCTAAATTTCATTGGCAGGTGAAATCCATACCAGCGTGTTTTTGCGGTGTGTTCTCTGTTCCATTTGTTCCTAGTATACATCCCTAAAGCCCTTTTAGTGAACCTGGTTAATCATTAAGCAAGTCAGTGTGTATGAACTACCTGAAATTCTCACATAAGTAGTTTCTTAATACCTTTTCCCTATACTTGCTGTTAAAAGTAGTTAGCGTTATTTTTGCTTGATTATATGGAACTGCCAATTATACACTTTCTTTTTAAACTAATCGTTCCTAAATACCTGACTGTGATTTTGAAGTTTGAAATGCCTTATCTTTCCCCATTAGGGACAAATTATGTTTTGTAGTCAGTGAGCGTGGTAATTGCATGTAACTTCATGTTTACGATGGCAGAATGAAGTGAAAATTTTAGACAGTTATCTTGATGGTCGGGCCTCCAGATGGGCTGGCTACTGTGTTTACAAGAAAAGCAAGCTGGATGTTGGGATGTCTACAGACAACCTGTTAAGTACATAATGGGCCAGTTTGCCTTCAACGCTCAGCACCCAAGCCATTGCTGGTGGAAGTTGACTATTTAAGGGTGAGCATTAACTCTCATGGGTCACCAGGGAACTATTTAATAAGTAACTAGAGGCCTGGAGATGTTCATGTATTTCTCTAAATGCCCTGGATTTGTTAACGGTGCAGTTCATTCAAGGTCACTCAGTGTTTCAAATACTTAATGTCCTTCCCAAGTGATCTGGGTCCAGTGGAGAAACTGGCTGATTTATTTGCAGTCAGCTAGTATATAGTAAGCTAATCGAGTTCATAATAATTATATTCTGGCAGGAAAAAGCTGATCATCAGATGTAATAGGGGTTCAGAGAAGCCAAAATAAATCCAAATTATGATAAAAACAACTTCATTAGATAAAAGTATATTTATTATATAGTCATTAGGATTTTGAGCTGAATCCTTTGTGGGTATTTTTTTTTTTTTGGTAACTTTTTATTTTGATATAATTTTGAACTTGCAAAAAATTTGTAATACATCCTTCATACAGATTCCCTGGTTGTTTCCATTTTTTTTCCATCTGTTTAATCATTCTATTTACCAAGATATCAGTCTACATAAAAAATTACTTTTCCCAAACTATTTGAGAGTAAGTTGCTGACATGATACCTCTTCACCTCTAAATAATCCAGTGTACATATTCCAAGAAAAAAGACATTTTTACATAACTGCAGTGCATAATTAACAAACAAGTATCTAATTTTAGTTATGCTTTTAATACATGAATAAAACAGGAAAATGAAAGTTAATAACTATAATTCCAAAATGCCATAGCGTTAGTTGCACTCGGGCAGCTTATTATGCTACAAAATTGTGAAATAAAACTGACTTAATTATTTGACTGTCACATATTGGGCTAAATTTTAATTGTGAAGTTACTGGATGGTCCAAAGGCAGATTAGATTAGGGTCACTTATTCAATAACTCATTTGCATATTTTACTCCTCAGGTTTTTCTTTTTCCAATGACTTACCAGGGAGAAGATTATTGGCATTTACTCAATACGAACTTTCACTCTTCATTTGTAAAGGTGATTTGGATGAAAGGTGCAAGGAAGGTTGACTCTGCCTTCAATATTCAGCCTTAACTAGACCTCTTGGCGTGTAAGATTTATGATTTTGAGGATAAAATTTAGTATATGTATTTAAGATACACAAAATGATTGACAAAATACACCTAGAAAAAAGAAGAACTGTTAACAATGCACTTTCCAAAGAGTCAATGTAAAAATGTAAATAAAAGATAATTGGATTTTTAAGAAAGTGATCTATTTATTCAGACTTTCTACTGGTCTGCTTTTGTAGCAATAACTAAAAAAGGTTGAATCATTCCTCCTGAAGACTCCAGGGATACGCCTATCCTATCCACCAGAGTTATCTGTTCCACCTGTCCTGTGTTTCTTTTTACAGTCTGTGTTTCAAGAGGAGTTTTAAGCCTGGTAGAATTCTCTTGCCTAAGAAGCTATACCACAAAACACATTCACTGGGTGAACTGCAGACTTTGAAATGGTGGGATTAGGATGAACATAAAAGAACAATATAAAGGGCAGATGAACCACCAGGATTACCTGCTGCTGAGGATGCTTAGAGGTGTGGAAAGAGAGCGTGTCCTTGTGTCCCCTCCTGAGGATCTTAATACCAACATCAATGTGATGACATTAGGAATTTTTAAGAAAGAACATAACATCACCTGCACCCTGGAGTGAGTTATAGAGGTAGGATGTGCATCATTCCTAAGGCAGATACAGAGGAAAGACTACAGTCGTATCATTCCCAAGGAGTAAATGGTACATCAGTGGCACTGGTGTGTGTCCTGAGGATTTATGGGATGGAGAGAGTATCTTAAAGGCCACTAGAAAGGACTTATGGGGAATTGGACGTGTAGAAAGGAAGGAAGAGAGCATTTTGAGAAACGATACAAATGAATATATATAGCTGCAGGGAAGCAGATGACTTCTGGGGTGGCTGAATGTGATGGGGGAGCTAATGTATGTATCAGGGATTTCCAGCGTGTTGTCCATTCTCATGAACAAAGAATAGCTGAGATCAACCTGGGTAGAGTGAAACCCCCATCTCTATTAAAAACAGAAAAACTTGCTGGGCAATGTGGTAGGTGCCTGTAGTCCCAACTAATTGGGAGACTGAGGCAGGAGGATTGCTTGAGGTTTGAGCAAGAGTTTGAGGTTGCTGTGAGCTATGATGATGCCATGGCACTCTACCAAGGGGGCCAGAAACTCTGTCTTAAAAAACAAAAAGATTGAAAGAAAGAAAGAAAATAAAATGGCTGTTAAGAAAATGATCTCTAAAATTCAATTAATAGAACAGGATAGACCTATGGGGTGGTTGCCTTTCAAACCTCTGATTACACCAATTAACACCTATGACTATGCTGAGACATTTGTTCATGCACATCTTACCATAGTAAAGTCCAGCCCAATGATTTCTACTTCTATATGTAAAATTTATGACATATGTAATAAGATGTAATTTGAAGCTGATGGAATATTCAGAATAAAGAGAACTGTTAACACACATTTTGAAGGTTTTGAAGGCAATGTCCTGGGAAAACAGGCACATTCACTTATTGCTGGTGGGAGTGAACATTACAACACCCATGGAGGGCAACTTGGTGATATCTATCAAAGTTACAAATATAGCTTTGCCTTGTAAGTTAAGCTTCTGCAATTTCTCTTACAGAATCACTTATGCATAGTGCAATAAAAAAGCAGAAGATTGAAACAAAAATTATATGTTTGAAAATGGAACTGGTCACATAAACCCTGGTAGATCAGCCATGGAATATTATGCAGCTGTAAAGGGAAAATTTAAGGAAGGAGGAGGGAGGTGGAAGAGGACGATGTGTTCTATGTGCTGTTTTAGAAACATCTCCTAGAAGGAAGGCAAGAATAACCTCATTTGTATGTATTTGCATAAAGAAACTAGAAGGAGATATCAAAAATGGAATGAAAGTGTTTTGTGGTGGGTGGAAACTGGCAGATGGAGATGGGGTGGGTGTGAAAGTCTTCCCTGTGGAAACTTCTTTGTACATAAAAATTTTTGAACTGTGATTCTTTACTAGGTAATGAAAAAAATTAAAAGAGGTCTGCTGTGTTTTTATAGGATTGACAAAGACAGCTAATATTCCACCCCAATATGTGTAATCTCTCAATTGTTTTTATTCCAAACCAGATCATTGTCCTCTAGACTTGAAATAATATTTTCCCAGCTTCCCTTGCAGCTTCATGAGGTTTTGAGATCAGTGACATATAAGAAGAAGTGTTGTACATTTTAGTACTTTTAAAATGGATCTGTTCAGCCGTGAAGTACTTTCTGTCTTTCTTCTTCCTAAATATGGATTTGATGTCTAGAGCCTCGGCAAACATCTTGGACAATGAGGCTACCTTGGTATTGGAAATTATGTGCGGGCAAAGGGACCATGGGTCCCTGGTAACACATTGAAACCACCATCCTGGTGGCTTTCTGGTTTCTTTCACATTGAAGAAAAAAGTTTCCATCTGTTGTGCACCACTCTTATTTTGATTAGACATTGGAATCAAAACCAGTATTTACAGCCACGGTGTAGGAAAGTCATATTTTCCTTTGAAAACTTTTCTTTTGTGACCTTTACTGGGGTACTCTACCTTTCTGCCTTTCCTGGAAATCTAGTTCCTCATTAGGATGACATAATTACGGCTTGTGATTAGTGTTTCTGGAGAATCATGAAATATGAGTTTTATCTGTCAATGTGTTTTACAGTCCAAATTGCCAAAAACTCCCATAAGTGCATGCTGTCATTTTTCTTTTTAATGTAGATGTACAGCTTATTTTTTTTAATGTTTCACATGTAGTTAAAATAACCATACTTGTTGTGTTAAAATAAATGCTGAGATGTTCAATCATGGATCTAAAGATGTGGAAATAAATCTATTTTAGCAAAGGTACATGTCTGAGTGTTTGTTTAGTTGTTGTTGTTTTGTTTTATTTGCTTTTTTTGGAAAGAGGGTTTCACTCTATCGCCCCCATGAGAGTGCAGTGGGTTCACAGCAACCTCACACTCTCAAGATCAAGCCACAATGCTGCCTCAGTCACCGGAGGAGCTGGAACTACAGCTACTGTTGCCATCATCCCTGGCTGATTTTACTATTTTTTTTTCAGACAGGACTTGCTCTTTCTCAGGTTGGTCTTGAACTCCTCATCTTGTTAAGTGATCCTCCTGCCTCACCCTCTCACAGTGAGCCACTATGCCAGACCCACACATCTGTTTTATTACCACACCTATAATTGAGTCACAAAAAGTATGAAGAGTAAATAATAAGAAAAGTATATGGAAACATGGATGTGATTTATTTTGTAGATTTAGGGGATGTTTGCTTAGGTGCTAGTGGGAAGGTGCTGATACATTTTCAGACAGACATTTTATTGACATGATTCTATAAAAATAAACTGTATCTACCAAGTAAAAGTTAATCTTTTAATCAGAAATATTTGGTAGGATCTTTGGATATGTCAATGTCTCATTGCTGGAAAACTCATACTTTCTCATTAGAAGGGGAAAGGAATTCCATGAGTAGTCACACAAGTACCTCTATTTTTTTTGGTCAGTTAAAAGTAATGTATTAACACTGTTAAAGAGAAATCTTAATAGCCTAAGGAGGCAAACAAATTCAACTGGTGTTTCATAATACCTAATTATGTTTTGAACTGGGATCACTTCTTTCGGGCCCCTTATAATGATTCTAAATTGCATACCCGATTTAGCAGCTTTTTTCTCTGTTTTAAGTAGAAAAAATATTCTAAAAAACTTTTTTCTTATTCTGCATTATGGAGATGGGCTTTTGTACATGCTAGTAGTAGAAAATAGTTTAGAAAAGTAAAAAAGAAGCCATGCAAAAGTAGAATGATTTTTTGAAAGAGGCTTAGACGATAGAGTAATAATTTGTCTTTATGTTATTCCAGATAGAGTTCTGCCGTAGATGGATTGTTGGTGTTCCCATTGGCCCCAGATTCAAACATTGAAACCTAATCTCCAAGGTGAGGGTATTTGGAGTTGGGGCCATTGGGACGTGGTTAGATCATGAGGACAGGGCCCTAATGAATGAGAAGTGCCCTTTATAAAGAACTCCTGAGGCCCCTCTACCGTGGGAAGCACAGCAGAAAGGGGGACTGTGTGAACCAAACAGCAGTCTCTACCACACACTGAATCTGCCCATGCTCCTTGGTTTTGCACTTTGCAGCCTCCAGAACTGTAGGAACTCAATTCTTGTTTATAAGCCACCCAGTCTATGATATTTTTATTATGAGATTGGCTCCTTTTCCTCATCATAGAGCTAACTAAAATGCATCAATAATTAAAACACAATAACAAAAACACATGGAGGTAATATGGCCTTTATACTAAACATATTCATTATCTATTCATTTATGTATTTGTCATTCAAAGATGGTAGATATCCACCTTGTGTTAGAACCTTGGGGCTTAACATAACAGAGTTGGACCCCGATATCCTAGAGCTTTCTAAGGGAGTCTTGTTTTGGATGAATTCCTCAGTAAATACTGCTGATTACAAACTGAGATACACACTACAGAGGGAGAGCCGGCCGTCCTGTGAGGGTGTGATACAAAGGTGCCGATCTAAGCTGTGGGCTCCGAAAGCCCTCAGCACGTGGGAGCTGAAGCCTAGGAAAAGGCCGCTCAAGGTGGGGTGCACCTTGGTTTCTAAGCATGTGAGTTCTTTGGAGCTGTGCAAAGTGAGGGAGTTTTACCTTTTCTGTCTGTAGAGCTTTAAAAATGTGAAGCCAATGAAGGTGGAACTTAGAGAGCAAGAGGCAGGTTCAGGTGAGATCGAAAAGCAGAGACAGAAGGGCCAGACCACTTAATGCCTTCCAGATTTCATTCTTTGTTCTTTATCCTCTGGGTAACGAGAAGCCTTGGGAAGGTTTTGGAGAGACAGTGAATGTGGGAGAGAAGGTTCATGCGAGTCAGAGTGGATGGCAGAAGCGAGTAGAGCAAACAGACAGTGGGGGGTGAACTAAGCTGGTGGTGGAGGAGATGGCAAAAAAAAAAAAAACCCAACATATTTGAGAAAAATTTAGGAAAATAAAATTCATAGGAACAGGTGATGGGTTAGAGGATATTTTGGTCATCACTGTAACAATAACCAGAAATATCTCAACCTTTTACTTTGAACTAATTTAGGATTTATGTATGAGTGGCAAAACTGATACAGAGTGTTCCCATTTCTTCTCTATTCACCTTCCCCTAATGTTAATGTCTTAAATAACCATAGTACAATTGTAAAAACTGGAACAATGTCATTAACTGAATGACAGACCTAATTTGCACATTGCCTGTTTGTCAGCTGATGTATTGTTTTGGTCCAGGATCCAATTCCGTATGCCGCATGGCACTGAGTTGTCATGTTTCCTCACTCTTCTGAAACCTGTGACAGTTCATCAGTCCTTGTTTATCACATCTTTGACACTTTTCAGAATTATTGATCAGTTATTGTGCTCAAAATCTCTCAACTTGGGTTTGTCTGATGTTTTCTCAAGGTTAGATGGTTGTGCATTTTGGATAGATGTGGTGTCCTTTTCAATGCATTCTACCAGGGAGACAATGGTATTTTGAAGTGCCATTTGGCTGTTGTCTCTTTGACCAATTTGACTTGAATTCATGCTCAGCATCCTTATTGAGCAAGCATTAGTGGGTTGGAATTTTAGCTGCCTATTCTCCGTTTTACTTATAAGCCCATGGAATGTGAAGGGCAAGATGGAATCCCTCTTACTACCTACGCAGATATGAGCAGTAGAAGTTCCGGCTCTGAATATTGAGGTATTTTTACCACCTGGGTGAAGAAAGGGGGTAAAGCCAATTGGACTGCAGTGGGAGTGAGAGAGGGGGTGACACTTGAGTGCACCTTCCTTCAAACAGCCTCCATGGAGTTCCTGGCAAGCTCATCTGTGGCCAGAACCATGGCTCCTTTTTCTACATACAGAGCCTCTTCTCCATCTCAGCCTGCAGAAGGCTCTGACAACCATGGGAAAGACACGGCAATGGGTTCTCTTACCTGTGCCTAGGAGCCTTAGCCAGAGTATCCTGCTGGGAAGGAGAACAGATGTGTAGGGTGAATTGTCTCATTTTGGGGGCCTTTTCCAATAATTTTACCCATGTAAATTCTACCCATCAAGGGGAACTTTCTAGTTATACCACTGACCACATTTCTTTTTGTTTTTCCTTTTACCAATTATTATATCAGAAAGAGAATGAACGCGTGGATGTGTTACTCCTGGAGAAGAAACTAGGGATTTGACAGTGGTGCTAACGCTCAGTGCCTTGGCTAAGCCACCTGTCCCTCACATGGGAGACCTGAATGATGGCCTTGTATTTTCCAAATACAACTACAAATTACATTAAGCAAAAGCAACAGTGGTTTTCTTTATAATTATTAAATATGGAAAGCAGTTTGATAAAGTTCTTGAAACACAGAAAGTGTGTGGGACACAATGTCAGAACAGAAACATATTAATTTTGAAGTATATTTAAAATGTTTCCATATATATTTACATAATTATTTATAATGTACAAGTTTATATGCCCAAAGTGTGTAAATATATATGTGTCTGTATATACATATGTGTGTGTATAAATACAATATACTTGATTTTAATATTAAGAATATTTTTCTTGGCAATGAACATGGAGTAATATTTAAAAAATTGAACAATATCCCCCTTCTTTTTTTTTGCAGTTTTTGGTGGGGGCTGGGTTTGAACCCACCACCTCCAGCATATGGGGCTGGCACCCTACTCCTTTGAGCCACAGGTGCCACCCAACAATTTCCCCTTTTATGGGTGATCTGTACTTGCTTTACGAGGTCCCATATGATGGAAATTTTGCCATCAACAATGTAGCAATAAACATCCTTATATGTTGGTTTTTACATTCTTTTGGGTTTTTTTTTTAAATTTCAATGGATTTACATGGTATGAGTTTTTTTTTATTACATGAACAAATTGTATATCGGGGAAATCATAGCTTCACCTAAATAGTGTACATTGTTCTTCAAAAATCCAGATGTTTCCCTTTAGGTAAAAATATAAAATTGAAATTATCAAGTCATATATATATATATCATTTGAATGTTTTTTAAGAAATGGTTAAATTGACTTCTGAATAATGTCTTAATGTCAGCTCCCACTTCTAATATATGAAAATGTTCACTGCATGAGTGTTGCAAAATTAGAAATTTTTAATAATGTGAAAATATATTGTTGCCTTGGTTTTATTTCTTTGGTTATTTTGAAGTTGAACCTCCTTGCAAGTAGTTTTCTTTTTGTTTCATTATTTCTTGGTGATTTGTTTGTTGTATTTTACTACTTTTTCTATTAGGTTGCATGTGCTAGTCTTACTGGTTTTATATATTAAGAGTATTAATGGTTTGTCAGGCATATTGGAAATAATTTTTTCTACTTTGTAATTTCTTGTTTAATGTCCCTTGAAACATTACTTACAGAGTAATTTAAAAATAATTAAAAATAAATAACATAATGGAGATCTTTGTGCTTACTACTCATATTTCATATCTAGTAAAGAAACAAATATTTGTAAGTGATTGCTGTGGGAGGTAATATCTTAAGCATGTACACATATTTTAATTTATTTGATCCCCATAAAAATTATTTAAGGTATGTCTTATATTATCTCCATTTTATAAATGAGCCTACTCAAGCACGGAGAGGTTAAACGTATTGCCAAAAGTCATACAGTTATTGAGTAAAGTAACTGGAAATCAAAGCCAGGCAAATAATTAATTGCCTTTAGAGTTTATGTTCTTGGTGCTGTGCTTCATTATAGGTTACAAAATATTTATTCTGGATATTAATTATTTGTCAAATTCTTTGCATTGGAAATACCTTTTCCCTATGGCTCAATGGAGTAGGGCACTGGCCCCATATAGTGGAGGAGGTGGCAGATTCAAACCAGGCCCTGGCCAAAAACTGAAAATAAAATAAATAAATAAATAAATAAATATCTTTTCCCTCTTGGAAGTCTCTCTTTTAATTTTCTTTATGTTATCTTTTGATATGCAGAAACATGGCATGCCATTCTATGACCTTAGTAATATGGTTGATCCTCACTCTTCTCTTTCCTAGGGTGGATTAGTCTTCCTTCCTTCCTTCCTTCCTTCCTTCCTTCCTTCCTTCCTTCCTTCCTTCCTTCCTTCTTTCCTTCCTTTCGTAGCATGCTTAATAAGTCTATGCTTAAACTATTAGGTTATGATTTCTCCAATATTTTCTTCCAAAAGTATTAAATTTTTACTTTTAACATCCAGAGCAGTCATCTACACATAATCAATTTCTGTTTATGGTAGGAGGTAAGGACTTAATTTTACCTATTTTGTTATCGAAAACTTGTAACTTCAGTGATATACTTTATTAAGGCTTTGAACTTCTTATTTTATTTATTTCTATCTGCTTTTACAATTTTATTGTTGCAGAAAATTAAATTACCTTTCCAAATGTGGTACTCCAGTGTATAGAAATGCTATCGGATTTTAGAATACTCATCTCTTAACCAATAATCTTGCTTAACTAGCTTTTGAATTCTACTAATTTTCTGAAGATTCTATTTGATTTTCCGTGTAGAAAAATAATCTATATTTAACTTATACATAATCGAGTATTTTTTTAAAAATCTTTTTAGCATTTAATTTTTCTCCTGTCTGCTTGAAACCTCTTGGGTCTCTGACAAAATACTGTATTTTTAAAAGTAGAGCTGTCTGGATCCACATATTTCCCTTCATCTTAGAGGGTGAAAATATTTTAATATTAGATTTTTAAAAGATATTCTTTAGCGCGTTAAAGAAATTCTTTTTATACCTGAGTTGAAAAGGTCTTTGGAAAAATTATTAATAGGTTAAGTTTTGTCAGATTACTTCTACATGTATTGAAACAACCCTTTCTCTTCTCAGATGTTAGATTAAGACCTACTTTCACATTGCTAAAAGCTGCTTGCTAGTTTTTTATTTGCATCTATATAATAAGTGAGACAAACCTAGTATTATTCTTTCTTGCACATTCCTTATTCAATATCAAGATTGAATAGCTTCATACAATAAGGTGGACAATTTGTTTATTAATTAGTTAATAACTTTTGTGTTCACAGTGAGTCTTTTACTTTAGTTCCTATCTATCCTGTGTGTTGTATGTATCAAGAAGAGGATGCCCTCTACCAATCCTATAAAAATACTCACTTTTAAAAAATATTTTAGATATTGTGGATTTTTCTTTAACTTTTAAATCTCAAATAGATAACATAGAATTGGTTCTTCTATATGCATGATCAAGATGGGGTTATACAATTCTTATTTTAAAACAAGTGAAAAAAATCTAAAAATTATTTTTTAGAAGAAGCCTCCAGTGTATTCTTTATGATACCAGCTGGGGTGCCCAAGAGAATTGCTGGAGGTTTCAGGCTTAAAATAAACCAAGTCTCTACCTAATACAACAATATGATTCAATACTTAATGCAGAAGTAAGCCTTCATCTCGAAATATAACTCGAGAAGAAAAATTTAATTCCAGAAGCTTTCGAACTCATATAGGCTATTACTCCACCAGAGCTGAGGATTTACTTTAGCAAGCAGCTGGAATTCCAAAGCATACTGAAGCAAGGTATAGCTAGCCTGAAAAGAAATATGAGAAGTGTGTGGTGTTTTAAACAAACATCCACCTTTGGAGCAAAATTTCGTCTTTCAGGTTTACAATCAGCGATGCTAGCAGTGATGAGATTTTTAAGATAATATTGAATAAACTTAAAGGAAAATTATAATTATATTTAAATAAGCAGAGACATGAAGAATCCTGTTTACACCTACACCGTGAATGAGGAAGCCTAGTGTTTTTGCCTGTGTTGGGTTTTGGTTTTCTTGATTCCTGTCTATCTTTACCTTGAATATATGCTGGTAGGAAGGTTTCTGACATCATTCGCCTTACTATTAATCTTATTCCTCAGCCAGTATATTACAAGGCAGTATTTGGGGATGTTATTCTCTTCATTTTGGAATTTACTTGCTTGTCTTTTTCTTTGTATTAAGTTGACGTGGTACTGTTTGGAACTTCAGCCATCATATATGTTGTGTGCACAGGTGGGTACTTTCTTCATAGTCTGTTTCTGCTGTGATTTCTGCAGACACTTAATGACAGAAATGCAGACAGGCAGGTGCTGAAAGCTTCATGGTATATTTGCTGGACTAGATAATGTCGATGCACACATTCAATGTTTCTTGTTTATCTGTTTACTACAGTCACATATATTGGGAGTACAGTACGTGCCAGGCAATGCATTGTGTTCTGGGAAATCACATGAGGATAGAGATCTCTATAGAGGGAAGGAGATGGTTTGTCTGCAAAAAAAGTCTGAGACAATATGATGGCTAACACTCTGGCATCATGAATAATGAGTTGGGGAGGTCAGAGAATGAAATGATCTGTTTTGCAGGTGTTTTAGTGTGAATGCAGGAGCAGAGATGAGGAAGAACACACAGAGAAAGTAGAGTGTGGTCTAGGCCAGTACGGGAGGTGCATTTGAGGAAGAAAGGGGCCACTGGATCATGAGGGCACTTTGTTCTCTGTGGGATGGCAAGTGACAGAGAGCACGTGGTTATGGAGCAGGAAAGATTAGGCTGGAAGGGCTGGAGTCTGGAGAGAGTGAAGGCCGCTACAGAGTTGAGGATGCGGTTCAGAAGCTAAGCAATGGCAGTAGGAATTGGAATGTGGCAGAGATACAGGAAAGTTGGGATTGGTGCAAATATGCAAAATAAGGAAGAAGTAGAAGACGATGTGGAGGGATCTAGTTTGGGAAACTGGATGGACGTGACTCATTAGTGGAATGGAGAATTAGGATGGAGAAATGGTTTGTTTTGGTTTTGAAAATGATTCTGGGCTAGGCACGGTGGCTCATACCTTTAATCCTAGCACTCTCGGAGACTGAGTAGGGCAGATCTCTTGAGCTCAGGAGTTCGAAACCAGCCTGAGCAAGAGTGAGTCCCTGTCTCTATTAAAAGTAGAAAAAAAACTAGCCAGGCACTGTGGTGGGTGCCTATTGTCCCAGCTACTTAGGAGGCTGAGGCAAGAGGATCTCTTGAACCGAGGAGTTTGAGGTTGCTGTAAGCTGGGCTGACACCACGGCCCTCTAGCCTAGAGCAACAAAGTGAGACTCTGTCTCTCTCTCTCTCTATATATATTTCTGGTATGGTGATGAAGAGAAAAATAGTGATCATGTTTTGTTTGAGGAGCCTGTAGAACCATTTAGATGGAAATGTCAATATACCTGTGGAGAAAATGAGTTTGGGCTCTGACAGGGTGAGAGATAAATATCACCAGGACAAAGGCGGTGACAGAAGAAGGTGAGGATGAGCTTATTGAGAGAGACATGCACAGACGAAACATTTCCTGATAAATATAAACTTTCAAGGCACTTAAAGATAGGGAGAGGTTTGGATTTTTGCTAAAGAATGATCAGTGAGAGATGTAAGGAGAAAAAAGGTTTTCTTGAAAATTCAGGGGCAAGTGTTCTTGTAGGGATTAGCCAACAGAATTATAAGTTGGGGTTGTTTAGTAAATGTCCTAGGCTCCCTGCCCTTCAACTGGCGTAGCCCTAGAGCAAGTTGCACACAGTCTTCCAGAATTCTCCAGTGGGATTCAGCCCCCTTTGCCCATAATGGGTCACTTCTCTTTGCCTTCTTTTCCTTCTCTGTCTCACTTCTCAACTCCACCTGAGCAATTTCCGGGGTCACCTCAGGAGAATACAGTCAAATCCCTGCATGAGCATCTGCTTCTAGGGGGAAACAAACCAAAGACAAAATAGAATACTGGAATGGATCGGAAGGAAAGGACTTTGAAGTGATGGGGTGGAGAAATATTTGAATAAGTAATGAAATAGTAGTACTAACAAGGTTGGAATTGGAGGAGTCGGGGCTCCTCATCCTCTGAACCACACAGGAAGCAACTGGAGTGAATGCACATGATGTTTGAGGTGTGATCATTCTTGATCATTCTTAGTCATTTGTTCTATCATTTCTCATCAAAGAAGATAGAACTGATTATTGAGCATACACTTCTTCATGAGTCTGTGGGAAAGGCCATTCATCCCCAGTCTGTTGTCGTTAGTTATTCAAAAAATATTTACAAAGTACATGCTATGGATCATACTTAACGATTTTCTGTCTTAAATGATAGGGTCCCTTTCTATAATTTTTTCCACTTGACACTTACTTGACCCCATGATTACTTCTATTTTTCTGACATTGAACTCAATTTTACTCTGATTTTGCCATCTATGGTAATGGATTATTATCCTGCAAATATGTTTTTAATTTAAACTCAGTATCTATCTTGAAGGTGCCTTAAATGCTTTATGGTAAAAATAATCAGGTATGGTAAAAAAAATAGTCGATTGAATAATGTTACTACTGAATATAGCAGGGATCTTGAGAGGGTAATTAATGCTATTACACTTGGTGAAACAGCAACATAAGTTTTTCCTTGTCTAATTTTCTTATTTGGCTTCTAACTTTATTAGTGTACACATACTACATTTGTATAATTATACAAATACAAATCCTATTAAGTCATCTCGTCCCCCATAATAAAATAAAACTTGAAATTTGTCAAGTTTCAATATTCAGCTACTGATTTATTGGAAATACGGAGAAGAACAACGGATAGGAAATCGGAAACTCTTTGGGATATTCAACCTGGTTTAGTCAACAAAAATTTCAAGGAAAAAAAAAATTAGATGGAAGGGGAAACTATAGTTTAGAATACTTGTCTGCTCACATCTGTACTAGGATTCTAGTACTCTGGGAGGCCGAGGCAGGTGGCATGCTTGAGCTCACGGGTTTGAGACCAGCCTGAAGCAGAGCAAGACTCAGTCTTCATTAAAAATACACCAAAAACTGAGGCAAGAGGATTGTTTGAGCCCAAAAGTTGGAGGTTGCTATGAGCTATGATGTCACCATGGCACTCTACCCAGGGTGACAGCTTGAGACTCTGTCTAAAAAAACAAACAAACAAACAAACAAACAAAAACATGTGGGTCATTTTAATTAATTGCAAGTATAGCTTTCATTTAGATTGGGTACTCAAATAGAATTATGACACTTATAGCCAATTTGAATAGTGAATATTTGATGATATTTAGAAATTACCATTAATTTGTTTTAGTCATTTTGGTTATGTTAACATGAGTGAACCTGCATCTTTAGAGATGCATGCTGAATTATTGGCTGGTGCAATTATTTGACATCCAGGACTTGATTAAAGTAGAATAAGGGAGTGAGACCAGCCGGTGGGGTAGGTATGGTAGCCATGAAGGTTGGCTTCTGAGGCCAGTTTATGAGTCTGGGTTTTCATTATATTATTCTGTCTGTTTTTGAGTGTGTTAACAATTATTTATGATGAAAATAGAAAAATGAAATTAATAATATGTAGATAGATGACCCTTTGTGTGTAAACAGAGGATGGTTCATTTTTCTATTAAAAATTTTTGTTATGTAATAGCATAGTTTCTTAAATTCTTCTGTTTGAAATAAGTAAGATTAAGCAAGTGCAAGAATCAGTTAAAACCATCCTACAGTAAGCTTCATTGCAAATCCAGCTTTGACCTTTGTTAAAATAAGAGAATGTGAAAAGAACACATTTGTGCACGTCTTTTTCCTCACCTGTGAATTCTGTGGATGTTAGCACAGTGGATTTGTTTTTAAGGTGAAGGTTATTCTGGCATTTCTCATCCTCTCATCTCTTCTTATTAGCTTTCTTTATATTTTAGTCACAATGCACATCACTAACATTTTAAATAAGATGTCTAAGTCTTATATAGTGTCCCTTAATGAAGTTCTCTTAGTTTCAAAACTTTAGGATTCAATAATATCAGGCAGGAATGATGAGTAACTTAATAATAGAGTATGAAAGCTTCATCATTATTGTTACATTTTTAAAGAGAATGTCCTCAATCTAACTCTGAGATCATTACAGTTTCTTATATAATATTATCATGTGGTAAAATGCAATAAAATTCATTTTGGAGCTATCTCCAGATTTGCTTCTGTGAAAACTAATATGAAATATAAAATAAATAAATTACTTAGCTAACACACTGAGTTTTTAACTATTTTATTCCTGTGAGTGGTAAGTATTAAGAATTATCAGAATTTCTATGCTGAATCATTTAAATCTATCCTAAGAAAATACTTCAAAACAGGAAAAAAAAGGCAAATGTGCACAAAGATTGTCACTGTAATATTTTCAGGGCTAAAACAATTAGACATGAATTGAATCAAAACTAAAAATAAATGCATAAGTGATATTTTAGCAACATGAGTTATTGAACTACTGTAAGGAATAAATTTTAAAAATGCAGCAATGTGGAAATATTTAGATTTAAAATTAGGGGAGAATACAAGCAGAATAAAAAAATGTGCATTCACTCTGATAATAAATAAGTAAAATATGCTAGTTTATAGATAAGAGACTGGAAGAGGATATTCAAAGATGAAGCCATCTGTTGCACTATAATGTTGGTATTAAGGGTGATTTAATTTTTCTTTAAAATCCCCTTCTGCTGTTATAATGATATTTACAAAACGTTTTTTTAAAAAACCCACAGAAAACAAAAAAATTAATTGTGCCACCAAAAACTCTAATTATGTTGAAAATACAGTCCTACAGGGAAGAAATTGCAAGATTACTTTTAAGTTAGCCCTAATAAATACAACAAATAATTTGTAATGAATGCCCCACATATTTCAAAGTCTAGTTTGTATTATAAGAGGCAATGCACGGCATCTCGTGGCCCTTTAATGGAAAGGGAAAATGGTGCCCTCAAGCCTGTACTCTTTTATTTTATTTATTTGTTTATTTGAGACAGCGCCTCACTCTGTTACTTAGGCTGGAGCACAGTGGGGTCATTATAGCTCACTACGACCTCAAACTCCTTGGCTAAAGTGATCCTCCTGTATCAGCCTCCCAAGTAAGTGGGCTCTACTATGCCAGGCTAATTTTTTTCATTATTACTATTTTTTGTAGAGATGGGGCCTTGCCATGTTGCTCAGGCTAGTCTTAAACTTGTGTCTTCACGTGATCCTCCCTCTGTGGTCTCATTAAGTGGTAGGATTACAGGCGTGAGCTACATTCTATACTCTTAATGAATCATTGCATCCATAAGATGAGCTATACCCAGTGATCAGTACAGTGCGGGCCCTAGGTGGGTGCTTGCTAAACAAACACTTGTGGTAATTCTGAAAGGATGTTGTTGAGTCCATTTTTCATGAATGCAATGCCTCTTAGAAGTGGTATTTTCTTTTACAGCATTCCATTTTATTTCTTTGTTGTATTGAGTTCTTTTTTCAATAACTGATTCTTTCCAACTTTTTAGATAGTAGGTAGGTACTTACAGGTGCTGGCAGTGGGCCTTACTGTCCCTGGACTCTTCTGGAGTATTTGCATGTCAAGAGGAAGGGGGCCGTAGAGAGGGAGCTGGGCTTCTTGTTTAGGGCTGGTACACTGGAAGGCATTTTCAAAACATCTCAATATTTGCCTCCTGTTGTAAGGATCCCGAAGGATAGATGGGCATTTGAATTGAACTGTAGATAACCATTCTTGTTTTATTTTGTTTCTCTTTTTTAGTGACATTTTAGGTTCTAATAATGGGCTCCAGTGACAAAGTGGCCCTATGTTCCATAGACTTAAAGAAATTCTTGGAATATGGGAAAAGAAAGCGAAATCGTGTGACTGAATGGAGTATTTCTTTACTTAATCTTTCTTTTTCACTCTACAGCTAAGCTAAAATTAGAAACTCTGAAAAGCCAGCTGCTTTTTAAAAGGCGATAAAGGGCTCAATCTTTGTTAAAAGCTGGCAATGAAAAGGGAAGGGAGGAGGTGGTCATTTTTTTTTATATATATGTATCAATAAACCATAGACATGTTTGACTCATTCCACCACTGGGCTACTGCTGCTGGGAAGCAAATGTTACCCTGCCTCTTGTTTATAGAGTGCATTTTTTTCAAGTTAATTAAAGGGTTTATTATCTCACTAAATACACAGAAGTCTTAATAAAATGTAGAGCTATGTTTAGTATCATTACACTGTGTTTCATGGACATAATGTGGAGTGCTCTTGGAATATAAAAATATGGTCCTTGTCCCAAGGAGTTTATATGTACTTTATGTACTTTATTTGTGTATCAGCACAAATATGAGGAAATTTGCAAATCAACTTACAGATGAGAAGCAAAGCCATGTTTTTCACCCATTTCATGAAATTATTGAAAATAATTGAACAGAAATGAGCATTTTTTTGGCAGGTAAAATAGTGTGCTAAGTAAGTACAGTATTTTATTGGTGGATTTATTTTTTTTTTAATCAGAATGGCAAATTAATTTGTTAAGTAAAATAGAGACTGGAGGAAATTTTCATTCTGAATGCTATTAAAATTTTGCCCAGTTTTAGCTTGGCTCTCTTAGTGAAGATTATGATCAGATCATCAAGATAGTATTAATGTGTTTGTTTCTAAAAATGTTTTGCTGGCAGATACCTTGGAAGAGGATGATTAATAGTGGTAGAGATAACAGTAAAAGAAAACCGGTTCTACTGTCTGTACAGATGGTCTTCAAGGGGCGGCCGCCCTGACCGTAGGAACACCGGCTGCTATTTTAATTAAACTTGAAGGCAGGAGGAAAAAGACCCCCCACCCCAAAATAAGTATTGAGGTTACACAATATGTTTAACCTTGGGATTTGTCAACTGCTGTAGAATAAAATGAACAGTTGAAAGGAACAAACCAGGATGCAGGTTTTCAGTTCAGTAACCAGGTAACATTTCCATTGTAAGTGAAAGTGGGAAACACCTTTTTTTTTTTTTTTTTGGCGAATGTAGAATTCGTTCTCAGAAGAGTTAGTTATTGTCTTCAAACAATGGGTGTATGTAAAATATAATATAGGAAAAGAAAAGGAATGTGTAATCTCATGGTAAATTTATCGTGTTATGTTTTATTGTTCAAACAAGTTATTTTACTTCCTTGAATTCTTTTCTTTGTTTCTTTAAATTACAAGAATAGTACTTATTGGTTGAAAGTATTAACATTTGGCAATTTTCAATTCCAAAGTCATAATCCTTGTTGGAAAAGAAGAACCAAACGATACAGAAGTCTGTGAAATAGGAAGTATAGTTCTGTCTTCGTTCTCTGATAGACCAAGAGATCAACATTATGATCAATTTGACGTGTTGCTACACACAGTCTTTTGTGAGTAATGATTGGAACAGTTTGCAAAATCTCTTGATGTATCAGTTTTCCAAAAATACATCTTTAAAAGCAGTTCATTATCCATAATTCTATCCTGGGTTAAAATAAAAATACACTTTCTAGGTCACCCTTCATTAAGCTATTAATATCCTTTTTATATTACATGACTTTTACTTTCCTTTATTAGCAACCCCAAGTAACTGAAATATAAGAGTCATTGTTTTGAGTGTTAATTGATATGTTAATTCTTTTTAATGGTTTTTGTTCCTATGTCAGTAACCTTCACCCTAGCACAAGGAACTTTACAAGGAACTTTTCCAATCATATCTGCATTTATCAAGCCATATTTATATTTTTGTTTTACTTCTGGTGATGGATGTGCCTGTTTTCTGTGATTTTCATTGCAGCAAAATTCAAAAATTATCACAGGGACACATAGTGGTTACATTTAGAAAAACCTGAATTTTATCCTGCTTTATTTGCAAGAAAAGAAAAACTTCTTCTCCATAAATAAATGAGAACTCAATTTCCTAACTTCAGAACAGCCTCTGAAGTTTTGGTGTATTTTGTTATTTGAAACATAGTTCTATTTAAAATAATATTTAATAATTTTATATGCATTTTATTCCAGATAAAATTTACATGAAGGAAGTAAGATTAAGGGACTGAGCTCTGCAGTAAGACTTCCAGTGTCTCTGAGTCACTTTGCTACATTTTATAAAATGAAAAGGTTTAATCATGGTGATTATTTTTAATAGGTACTGAGTTTTAGGATTGTAAAAGTAATATAAAATTGTAGAAAACACAAACTCTATAGGTATCCATAACTTGCAAGGCAAAAAACATCTCTAATTTCAAACCTTGAGTAAAAGCACTGTTTGCTGATGGCTGAGTGATACACCCTGGCATGAGTCTGCCGTTGATTATTTACTTAGTCAAGGACATTTGCTGTCCTCTGAGGTTTCAGTTTCATTCTACATACAGAGACTCCCAAAGAGCATTCTTGCACACGCTTTAGAATTTATGTGTGAAAATGTTGCATCACAGTATGTGAACGTTTAAATTTTCATCTTTGCTACCATAAACTATGCCAAAAATGAACAGTCTAGACTTTTTAAACTCCTTTGCAAATCTGTATGTTGCAAGACAAACCCTCTTCCTTCTTGAGTCTCTTCCTCTCTCTACCCATGTCTTTGTGAATAGCTAGTTCATTAAAGATTCTCCAGGTTCCTTTTAGATTGTATATCATGTTTCCCGCTGGGACTCTACATCTCTGTTATTTTCAAGCTTGATAGTGATAAAAAGTGTATTCACTGATTTATCCAAGAATTGGGGGGGGGGGATGGTATTGGACAGGAGCCTGAGGCTACAGTGGTAAACAAAAGCATTATGATTTATAGTTGCTTTTATGGAGCACAAGATCTAGTGGATCAAGGACAAAATATTAATTCAATTATGGCAGGAATGTATGTGTATTTCTAAACTGAGAAGAGAATCCTGTGAATATAGGAGGATCTTGCTTAATAGCTGGTGGTGGCAAGCAGGGACCAGGGCTTTAGGAAGGGGCTCACTGGGAAGTGATTTGAGCTCTGAAGGTGAATAAGAGCTAAAGGCACATAGGGGATGGGGACAAGAAGTTAGCTGGGAAACAGAGCTCTATAATCAGGGGAGACTGAACATGCAAAGGCCCTGTGGCAGGAGGTAGCAAAGCAAGACTCAGTTGCTGAAATAAATCCAAGTGGATAAGTTTAGAACACAAGGGAAAGTTTGGTCAAAGGTAAAACCAGGACAGGGGCTAGCATAACGCCCATCCTGAGGGCTAGACTTTATGACATTTGAAGTGCAATAGGAAGCCATCGAAGTAATTAAGCAAAGGTGGAAATGAGGGTGGTGATAGTATATATGGTGTGTGGTGTGTGCCCGTATATGTCTGTATATGTATCTGTAGAGAGTAATGTGATGGAATTTGCATTCCTATAACTTTTAATACAATATGAAAAGAAAACTTAGATTTTAAAAAGTTATGATCTTGTTTATCTCATACCAGTTGCCCATGTAAGCAAATAGTTCATAATTCTTTTGGAGATAATTCTTGTCAATAATGAAGCTATTTCCAGCTTTTAGCAAGGAACTCTAATAAAGTCATTTTCCTACAGAGAAGAGAGTCCCAGGCCATTTTAGCATCCACAACTTAAGTTTCCATATAATTTAATCCTTAACTACGTGACCAAAGCAGGGAACCTTGTAAAAATGTTTTAAAATCCTCTCGATTGGGCGGCGCCTGTGGCTCACCAAATAGGGCACCTGCTCCATATACCAAAGGTGGCGGGTTCAAACCCAGCCTTGGCCAAACTTCAGAAGAACAGAAAAATAGCCGGGCGTTGTGGCGGGTGACTGTGGTCCCAGCTACTCTGGAGGCTGAGGCAAGAGAAATCACAAGCCCAGGAGTTGTAAGTTGCTGTGAGCCGTGTGACGCCACCGCACTCTACAGGGGGAGATAAAGTGAGACTCTGTCTCTACAAAAAAAAAAAAAAATCCTCCTGGTTGGGCGGTGCCTGTGGCTCAAAGGAATAGGGTGCTGGTCCCATATGCCAGAGGTGGTAGCTTCAAACCCAGCCCCGGCCAAAACAAAACAACAAAACCAAACAAACAAACAAAAATCCTCTTGATTAAGGTGACTAAAAAGCAAAAGTTAACAAGAGGTTGTAGTAAAGAGTGGTCTTACCTGTGTGGTTTCAGCTTTGAGAACAATTTTCAATTAAGAACTTGGTAGAAGTTGGGTCTGGGATATGCTGATGACAGTACCGACGTTTGCCTAGTAATACATTTTGTTGACTCACTTCTCCTCTATTTAGGAGTCATGTCTTTACTTCAAGGATTAAGAGCATCTCTTTTCTGTTTAATATAATAATATCCTCTGATGTGGCCTTTGAGTTGCCCATTAGCAAACATGGGCTTTGGGTTGATAGTTGTTGGGTGTGTGTGCTATTTCACTTTCTTTTTTTAATTCTCAAATATAAAAGGATCCAGTCTCTACTCCTGAGTTATTTGGGGATGGTTTGCATTTGTTTTGCTTAAGAAGTTGACTCTTTGGGGCAGCTAAGATAGAGAAAATGCCAAGCTAAATGGAACATGGTATATTTATTGATGAAATATGTCTCCCACCGTCTGTTCCTGTGTGTGCTACTGGCTGAAAAAGTCTTTCTCCTTCCCAGTTCCACACCAGCTTTTTCTGGACTCAGTCTGATGTACTGGCTGGTCAGAATGCAAGAGCCGACTGTTTACCGTGTGAATGTGAGGCCACTGAGAAGATAATTTTGTTTTTCTGATCTCTTGACCTCTTCAAAGCTCCCATCAACCAATTCTCCTCCCGCCTTCTAGGACAATATAAATAAAAGAAAACCCATAGGCACTCCTTCGAATGTATCAGCTTCTTAAATTTCTGAATCAATTGGTTAATCTCAAATGGCTGTGAAAAAAAAAACTGTAAACTTAAGTAGCTAAAACTCCAAAAAAATTTCTCAGATATGTATCCTCATATTAATCTGAAAAAAAAAAATCTCTTTTAGTATAAGAATCCTCCATTAAAAAATAAATGAATGAATGAATGAATGAATAAATAAATAAATAAATAAATAGATAGATAAAAGAAGAAACAATTTCTTGGATAACTCTGAAAGCTGGGTTGCTCAGGAAGCCTCTTTTTTGTTTATTGAAGGATTAGAATTAGCAACAATATGTTCCCTAGCAAGACAGAGGGTAGCTTTGAGTGACAGCCAGTAAGGAGCTTCCTTGTATTTTTGGAAGATGGTGAAGACCAGTTTTAACCCTTCAAAAGCTGACAGTTCAGGGCCCCCAGTCCCGTTGGAGCACTGCATGTAGAAATTATGCAATTTCTTTGGAATGCTCCCTCAACAGTGCTAGCTTGAAGCTTAGGCTAGGTTGTGGACATGTAGAGCTTCTTTTGTGTTTTGACAAAATCACACTTATCGGATGTTCTGTGACCATCAACATTGTTTTGGTTATACAGACCCAGAGTTCTGGGCACAGATCCAAAACTTGTGCAAGGAGATCAGCCTCGCAAGGTAGCCTGAGGATTTTTGAAAAGTACCGAAAAGGGGCAAATTAATAGACAGTTTGGTATATTTTAAGTGTACGTATGACTATTTACCTATGTCCAGCATTTAATTCAGAGAACGGAATGGTACATCCACCATAAATAAGGTAGAAATCTGCATTACCCAGAGTCCTTTGGATGATACCTGAATTTGGTGAAACCCACGCCACACAGTAATTCAATTTGGGGATTTCGCTATACTTCTTGGTATTCTTATCGTTTAAAAAAGCTATTTTTACGATTTTGAGAAGTTTGTTAAAATTAGCTGATATTTTAAGATCTTTTGACATTTTACATGATTATAGGACGTGGGGACATAAGTTCAGAAAAACTGGAAGGCTCTCACAGTTGAAGAACTGCCATATTTGGGAGTTCTTGGCAAAGTTTTATGTAAACTGTAGGTTTTTTACTTAGGGAGTCTTTATAATAGAATTAAGAGCACGCACCATACTTCATATACAGACTTCTATTCATGGAATGAATTTAGAAAAACTATTGAGCTATATAAAATTTTAGGTTAGGGAAAGAATTGTGAACACAAATATAGACTAAGTTCATTTTGAACTCAGACTGAGCTCAAGGCAGTAGCCTTCGGTCCTGAAGCTAGAAACAAACTTTACTCTGGGACTACACTAGAATTCAAAAATATTCTTCATGGGGCTAAACCAGAGGTTTTGTGTTCTGTTTTGGTCTCTACAGTTTGAGAAGGACTTCTAAAACAGAGACAGACATGAATTTCAGTTTAAAAATATGATTCTAAGTAAAGACAGTTAAGTAAAAACAGAATTCTACTGAATCACCACGTGATCCGTGGTGTCCACTCAGCTAAAGGTAGTTCCTTGGGACAGAGAAGATCCTTGCTCTCAGAGAGGTCAAAGAAAGGGTCATGTTTAGAGATACAGCATAGAACCACACAAACATGATGCAGCAGCAGAAAGAAATTCAGAGTATTTCATTCACAAAGTTTTATGTAAACTGTATATTTTTACTACACATGAAAACACACACAAAAATATTTGCCATCTGCAGTGGCTGCATAGAAACCCAAGCACTTAGAGCTCTAGGTCAGCTACTTATGAAGCATTGGAAGACTGGAACAAAGCTAGATGGTGATCGCATCATCCAACTAGAAGCAGAGCCCTCTGGCTCCCCCTTTGCCCCGAGACACCTGCCAGGATGGCCTCTTGTGCCCTGCCCTGCCTCACCATTCCCTTTCTTTGTGTGATTTCAGTCTCTCTGAGGGTTAGTGGCTACTGGGAAGCCTTCGTCCTCCTTTCCTAAACATTGCTTTACACACACTTTACTGAAGGTCACTTTATTCCCAGTCTTCTTGGTCAAGTATCTTGAACCTTGACACCACAGCCAGTGTGCGTAACAATTCCGAGTACAGACCCCTGTGGGTATGAAGGGTGGGGTTAGTGTTCAGCGGAGGCTCTCCAGTGTGGCAGAGTGGCAGGGTCCGGTCTTGGGAGATGGTAGAGTTGAAAGGCAGATCAGCTGATTAGTTTACTGACAGAGAAGAAAGCTCAAGAGGAAAGTGAGTGAGTGAAGAGGAAGGGAAAGAGATGGAGCACCACGTCTCTCTCTGAAGATGGAAGGTGGGAGGGCAGAAGGAGAACCCTACAGAGGACGGTGCGGGTGGAGAGAAGGGCAGAACTTTATAATAATCTGATAGGAAAGATAGGAAGGGATTTGTGGAAACTTGCTATCAATGACCTTACCAAAGTAAGACATTGACGCTCTGCCGATAGCATGAGTTGTGAAGGTGTGGATCTGGAGGCAAGTTGGAAGGAGATGGTACAAGATCGAATATGTCTCTCACAGTTCACGTGTTGGAAACTCAAACCCCAGTGTAACATACTGACCTTTCAGATGTGATTAGGTCATGAGGGCTCTGTTCCTATGAATGGGTTGATGCCATCATCACGAGAGCAGTTTAGTTATTGTAGGAAGGGTTCCGGATAAACAGGTTGAGATTGGCCCCCTTTCTCACCAGTTTTCTTGCCCTCTGGCCTTCTGTCATGGGATGACACTGCAAGAACGTCCTCACCAGATGCCATACCCGTGAACTTGGACTTGTCAGCCTCTAGTTCTGTTAAGAGGCAAATCTCTGTTCATTTTAAATTACCCAGTCTGTGGTACTTTATTATAGCAACACAAAATGGACAGAGGCAGATGGACTACACATTGAAGTGAATTTTTAGTTCATATTTATTCACCTATCCATCTTCGTTTCATCTTGTAACCTTCATTATATACCTAAGTTGTAGTTCATATTAGGTACCTAGGATTATGCAGTGGACAAGGAAATTGCGGTCCCCATTTTTAGCAGTGATGACAGTAATGAATGTTCAGAAAGGTAAAGCATTGGTCCCCAGGGAGAATGTCAGAGAGGGGAGTCTCTGTGGACATTAAAAGTGAGGGGCATTGGGATGTGGAAGAGTGTTAATTCTGGGGCCAGACTAGTTCAAAATCCAGTGTCCACCACTTACCAGCTCTGCGGCTTTGGACAAGTGACTTAATCCCTTAGTTTTCACTTCTGGAAACTGTGGAATAAATAATATTGTCTACTTCGGAAAGCTTTTCAAAGATTAGATAAGCTAACGTTCATAAAATGTATTGGCACGTAGTAAATATCCTATAAGTGTTGATAAATAAAAACAGGCATTTAAACAAAATTCAGAATGTAATAGGGAACAAAGATCATTAACCAATGGTTCTTAAAGGGGAGCAATAACCTACATAGAATATATTTTAGGTTTGTATGTGGGATTTGCTGTTCCACTGATTAGGAAATAGGATATGATATGTAGCTCCAGTTTGTTTCTGCACATATTACAAATTTTCTAGCAGATGTTCATGTATGTGAAAAAGAAAACCTTAAAAAGATCTGAAGTTACATATAACCTCTATCTTACACACTAATTAGTTGTTTCAGAGTTTTACAGAGTTGTGGGTCAAGTGTTTCAAAGTTTTATTACACATTGGACTTCCAGGATTACATCTGCCTTATAAATTGAAGGATGATTGTACTTTGTTTTGCTCAAAATGTTACTGAGAATTACTCACCATTTCAGAATGTCGCTGACACGGCATTAATCCCAGCTTGTGAGACCCGATGCAGTGCACCTCTGTCAGCTTGTGGCATTCACCATGGTTCTTCTTATTTGTACAAGCATCTGGAGATCTCAAGGTGTCCTGTACTGAAGCTGTGACCAAGCACCGATATATTGAGATGAATATGCTGTTAGAATGATTTTCTTGCCTTTTGTTTCTTTATATTCCAATGAAGGCATCATATTGGTTTTTAAGAAATTGTTATCAGTGGTTGGATAGAGTACATTACTAATGGATTTTATTTTATTATTATTTTATTTCATTTCATTTTATTTATCAGTGGCAGTATTGGGGCTGATGTGGGTGGAAACTTGTGGTCCAAGCAGAGACCCGAGGACAGACGTCAGTTACTCAGTGGTATAGAAACTGAACGGTTGTTAGAGGTTGGCTGGTGGCTGCTCTCTGTAAGAACAGTACTTGTTAAATGGGCACAAACTGTAACCTGAGGAATTCAATGCGGTTTTAGGTTGTTGAGCTCTGGTTTATGGATGTAAGATGTTGACAGTTCTCTTTAAACTTTTATATACAAGGTAGAAGTTAATGTCTTTCTCTTGGAGACCAATCATTGCACTGAAACCAGCACTTCAGATTTATGTCCGCACAAATTCCCATAACACATTTCTAGCGGTCAGCTCACTTGTTCACAGAAGAGTGTTTCTTCCTTGATCCCTTCTTCCCACAGATGAGAGTGAAGGATAGACAAGAATTTGAAGTTAGGTATAAACTTGCCCTTTCATACTGATACATTGTTACTCATAATTAGTATATGTGGTATCTTGCCCACTTAAACAACCTGAGGGTTTCTTAAGTGATTTTTCCTTCTACATTACAAACTCTTGTCATACCACAGTCACTTTTGAATATCTTTGGGTCTCTGGTAACAGCATCTGGCATAGAATAAGAATGCTATACATCTTTAATAAATGGATAAACCCTTATGCATGGGGCTGGGGCTGGTGGATTTGGGAAAATAGGTTGAGTAGAAGTTATATATGCTAGGTTACACTTCCCGATCTGTCACTTCACTGAGTTTTGAACTTGGATAAGTGACTTAAAATCTTGTTTTTTGTATTATCCAAAAACTATATGTTCAGATTATATATAACGTTTTCAGGATCAAAACAGAGAAGACTGTGTGAAATTCACATAGTACTAATCAAATGAAAAGTTTTATAATTTCTACAAGAAGTATAGAATCAGATTTGGGTTTATTTAGAGAGGAGTGATGCATTTGCTAGACATTTAGTGGATTAAAAAATATTTTCCCCAAATTGCTATCCACCTGGAATCTCAATATAATCTTATTTAGATATATGGGGGGAGGGCTTGTGTATGGATGTAACTAAGACGAGTCATACTGGATTAGGGGGTCTGAAATTGAATGACTGGTGACCTCATCGAGAAGGAGAGAAGACTCATGGAGAAAGAGAAGGCCATGTGATGGACAGAGGCAAAGATGATGTAGCCACTGGCCGGAGAGTGCCGAGAACTGCCAGGAGCCAGGAGGAGCCACCGGAAGCAGGCAGAGGCAAGAAAGAAAATGTCCTTGGAGGCTAGAGAGGGCCCAAGGTCTTCTGAAAACTTGATTTAGGATTCTAACTTCCAGACTGGGAGAGAATAAATTTTTCTTGTTTGTAGAACTTGGTTATGAGAGCTCTGGGAAGCTGATACAAGGGGTTATCATTTTTTTCCCTTTTATGATTTAAATGGACAGGTTCAGAAGTGAAATAATGCATTTTGAAATTTACCTTGTGTCCTGGCATTATTACCACTGGCCAGACCTCCTTTATGGAAAGAAAAGCAGCTAACTTATATAAGATTTAGCAGCACTGGCTTTTGACATCGTAGTCAGGATCTAGTTTCTACCATAGTGACACTTTTAAGAGGTTGGGCATAATGCACTTCCCGCCTGTAAACTTCAGATGATAACAGCCCATTAATTGACTTGAAGAGTTAATGAGATAATATACATAAATAGCTTAAATATATGTATACATATAACTGGGAATAACACCTTCTAAATGTTATTGATTATAAACAGACACTAGGGAACTCAAGACAACCATAGTCCAATTATCAATAGCTCTACTTTGAAAGACTATGAGCTAAGAATGGTAAAAATAAAATAAAAAGGGGACATTTTTCATTTTGATTCAAGGCTCTCGGTCTCCTCTTTTCAAAGCATCTGAATTTACCTCTGTTGTGATGGCAATAATCGAAACTGGTCAATTAACCTCACGGGACTGACTTGCATTCTCATGAGGTAGATGTCTTTTATATTTTTTAAAGTAACTTTAATTTTTTGCCACTCTTTAGTAAGAACCCAAAATTGAAAAAGTTAGGAGGAGCTTGACAGCGTCCTTGTTTCCTACATTTGTTATAGAGAATTCGTGTACATGTAAGATAAAGGTAAGGTTTTGAACATCAGTTATCAAGCACAGGTTCCATGCCAGCTCTTTGCCAGTGTGTTTACTTGAGAGATGAGTATACCAGATGGTCCTCACACGTGGTCACCATTCTCTCTGAGCTCAGGCTGGGCTCCCTGCACTGATCAATACATGGCTCTTCACTAGGTTTAAACTCTCAGCCAGCCCTTAATGGAATATGATGAGCAGTTTTCAGGGAGGAGAAGTTCAAGGACAAAGTTAAAATTTACAGTTTCAATATTTAAAGAGATCAGAAAACTCCATTTTCCACAGGCTTATATATTTGACTATACTTCTCAAATGTCTCCTTGCCTTCTTTCTTGGATTGAATTGAAACAAAAATATCAAAATGTCTGGAAATTTAGATTTAGCAAATTTAGAAAAAAATCCATTATTTTTCTCAGAGTTCGTTATGAGGGTTTTCAAATAAGCATTGATACTGTACACAATCAAGAAATCATGCAACCATGTAGGCTCATTGATCTAGGTCTTGGTTCCATAATAGTAATGTGTTAATTACGTCTACATATATTCTGAATGCCATGGGATAGTGTTATAATTTCACTTTAAATACTAAGGTGTATTATAAAGAAATTAAGAGGGTTTGGCACCTGTAACTCAGCGGCTAGAGCGCCAGCCATATACTCCCAGGGCTGGCAGGTTCGAACCCAGCCCAGACCTGCCAAACAACAATGACAACTACAACAAAAAAGTAACTGGGCATCATGGCGAGTGCCTGTAGTCCCAGCTACTTGGACTGAGGAAAGCGAATCCCTTAAGCCCAAGAGTTTGAGGTTGTTGTGAGCTGTGAAGCTACAATACTCTACTAAGGGTGACATAGTGAGACTGTCTCAAAAAAAAAAAAATCACCTTTTAAAAATGTATCCAAATACTTTTCACTATCATTGTTTGATATTTGTTTCTGAAAATCTAAATTTCATTTTCCTTTAACCTGAATAGCTTCCTTTAGTATTTGCAGTACTGCAGATGTGCTAGAGAAAAATTCTCTTTAAATTTTATTCTGTTTGAAAATATCTCTATTTTACTTTTGCTTCTGAATGATATATAGGGTAGCCATAAAGTGCATGAGCAATTTAAAATAGACAACTATTTCAAATGAACTTTGAAAGTGAAAGTTTCAACGTGAAACTTTGAACATGAACTTCGTGGCAACTCTGCATTTCCTGGATCTAGCATTTTGGGGTGTCATATTTGTTTCCTTTCAACACATTGTGGATATTTGTGTGCTTCTGCGGCTCACTGGCAACAGTCATTCACATTCACAGTTCACCGTTAGGTCATATCTTCTCCTTTTACTTTAGTAACTTCCAAAATTTTCTTTACCTTTCACATTCAGAGCTTGCACTATGATGGGTCTAGACAGCTTTCTTCGTATTTATTCTACTGAGGTCTTTCTGAGCTTCTTCAATCTGTCAATTTATGTCTTCTACCAAATTTGGCAAAATTGTGGCCTTTTCTTCAAATCCTTCATCTCACTCTCTTTCTTCTCTCCTTTTGGGACTCCAGGGTTAGACTTTTTATATCACCCCACTTTACATGATTTTAATAATTTTCTTCAATAAATATCTTCGATGTTATCTTCAATGGCAATCAAATGCAAGTAAGTTGGCCTTCTCAAACTTGATTATTTCACCAGTCCGCTGGAATAAATCAAATCCTTCCCCATATTTTTTAAATATGGGCTATCATTATTATTATTTTTAAATACTATTCCACTATCCAACAAATGTGTATGTCAGACTTTATGTAAATCTGCTATGGCTATGGTATTTGATTAGGTAAATTATCATTTCATTCACAAGTGACATTTCCACATATCTATTGACTCTCCTAAATCAAAAAGCTTTGTCTAGTTACAATGATCCAGATCCCACTGATGTGTAAATCTTCCTACCTTACTGTAGCTCTTGGCAATATCTCTTGGAAGAGAAATTCTATTTCTGTCCCAGCATCTACTAAGCTTTTCTGTTTATGTCCCATATAAAGACTTGCCTGCATTTGTATTGCAGAAACCATCGTGTGGTGCTAAGGAGTCTTGCTCTTTCAGGGAATTTGCCAAAACACAGGCCTTTTTGAACATTTATACTGTCTGACAGCTCTATTTGGAACAGGCTGTAAGACCTCTCTGTTCTGAACAGGACATACAGATTCATTCTTACTATTGAATTGGCAAATCTACCGCAAACCAGCCATCTGGAGGAAGCAAAAGTGAACCATCAAACCTGAAGCCTTGATTGAGTTTCGCATTTGACCTTTTAGTCAGTTTCCTGACCTTCCTCCTTAACTCTTCTCCTCTCCTATACTTTCCCCTCCCCTCCCCTTTCCTTTTCTCTTAGAAAATAGAAGAATGGCTATTTACTATTAATTGTAATTTGTATCAACTTTTGAAATTCAGCATTAAACTTGTTTTACTGTGTGCACTTTTGCTTTTGTTGAATTAAGGCCAGATCTCTTCATTTCCCAGGGCATAAAGTCTTGGTTAAATTCCATGGGAAAGGATTGTGTTCTGGGTATATAAACATCTAGCCAAATACTTGTAGAATTCAGAAAGAACATGCATTCTTAGCAGTGACTCACTTAATACACATACATGTAGATTAAACCTCTTCTTTAAGGAGGCATATTGTGTTAATAGTTTTGAAAATAAATTCTCCCAATTTGATTCAAAGAACTCCCAGTTTTCCAGAATAAAATATATATTTTAAGTGGGAGAATTGGCATCACCCCTACAATGTTTGCTTCAGGAGAGGAAATTGTGCCCTAGAAAACGCAGATAGAATCTGTAAGAGAATTTTGTTAAGTTTCAAATTGTTTTAATTTTGAGTTATTTTAGTTAAAAACAGGAACCAAAATTTAATCAAACAGTCTGTTTAATGTAAATAAACATGTAACTTTATTTGCACATTTGCTGAATGCTGGTTTTGGAAATTACTGTGGTGAAATGGAACTAGTCACAGAACTTTCTTAGCCAGGTCTGATGTGGATTTGAGTCCTGGCTGACTGGCACTATGGCTTTGGGTAAGTCTCGTAACTCTTCTGACCCATGTTTTCCTTTTCTGTAAATTAGAAATGATCATAACTGTCTTTAAGGGCAAGTTGAGAGGACCTAGCACCCAGTGGGTCTTCAATAAATAATTTAACTTTTGAAAGTAGACAAGATCAAAAACTCTAAGGGGTTTTGTTTATGACTAATAACTTCTAGGCAATGTTGTTTTTACATAATGATCTTGCTGGGTTGAGAAAATTGAGACTATTATGAAATCTTTGTTTTGTGAAACCAAGCACCACACATGTAGTGCATAAACCATAAACGTATTAATTAATGAATTTAATATTAATATACATCTGTGTGACCATCAGTATAAGAGCTTTAAAAAGCTTTTAAATAACTTTTGTTAATATGCTTATAGAAAGGCAAATAAATTATAAGTTCACACTGCAAAATAAATTTTGCAAACTGAACAAACTCGTATAACTATTGCCAGATCAAGAAATACATTTTCTCTCACCACCCCCTGGAATCCCATATCCGCATGAGCGTCCTTCATTCACTACTCCTCCTCACTGAGGGACACTGTCCTGACCTCCATGCAGAGGTTAGTTTTGCTTGGTTTAGAATTTCTACACATGGAATCATGCATGAAGTGTATACTCTTTTATGTTTAATTTCTTTAGTTCAGTATTATGTTTGCGATATTTATTTTAAAAAGTTAATTATCATGGAAAGTTTCAAACATACACAAAAGATGGGAAAGTACAATGAATCTGTGTCCATTGCCCCTTCACAACCATTCTTAACACATAAATACTTTGTCCTGAACACCAACCTAATTCTCTGGTATCCTCAAAGCAATCCATCATTTTTCCTAAATGTCCTATTATTTCATCCATAAATATTTCAGTGTGTATCCCAACAAGAAAATGATTCTTTTTGTCACATCTAAAAACTTAACCATAGTTACATGATTTCAGTATTGTGTCCGTGATCATAATTTCCCTATTGTCTCGTATGGGATTGTTTTGACCGTTGGATTATTTACAACAGGATCTGAAGAAAGTATGCAGATACCTTTTCTTAAATGCTTAACTGAAAAGCTAGGGACTGTATTCTGCTTAGAAAAAATGAGTATTTGAGTGGAATTGCATTTTATTATGGCACAAAGGAAGAAACAAAAATTCCACATAATTTCATATTACATCTGGTAGAATTTATGGTACTTTAGAGATTATCTTTTTGTTTCCTGATAACTTGTGTCTTCGCATACTTCAAATCACTTTTGCCCTTTGGAAGTGAACTTTCAGCCTGATCTATTTTTTTTTTTTCTTTTTGCCTTTGTGTATTACAGAGTCCAAATTTTGGTCTTTTGTTCCTTTGATTGACCTGCCAAGTAACAAACGCAATGGGCTATCTTAGCTCAGCTTGTGTGAAGAATTCATCACTGAGGAAGTTCTTTCAAAGGAACTGTGTAGAGAAAGCCAAAATGATCTCACTCCTGCCAGTGGAGAGACTGATTTTTAAGGATGTAACAGTAAAGCTGACACAATCAAGTGTTTAAGTGATTTTCCTTGTCAATTTTACCTTACTTTCAAGCTGATCATGAGAACATTTGATAGTTTCAGTTCAATATATGTCAATCTTTTCCCATTTGAAGCTTTTCTAGTCTTAAGTTTCTGCTCCCTTACCTGTCACCTGCTTGGGAGATTTTCTCTCTGTCCTTTCCATGGTGCCTGGGTGCATGGGGAATTGTTCTCTTTGGCCCTGCAATGTCACTGGTTAATGGAGGGACCTTATATTGTATGAAGTCAGGCCATGTCTCCTATAATTCATGGAGAATTATGTGTCTTTAAAAGGTCATTCTGGCACCACTGATGATGACGTTCACCACTGTTTCTAGCCCTAAGCTCACCTCTCACTGTGGATCCTGCCCCAACCCTTTTCAACTATCCAACAAATATGTATGCCAGCTTTTACATTAATCTGCTGTGGCTATGATTGATTAGCTAAATTACCATTTCATTCATGAGTGACATACATATTTCTACATGTCTACTGACTATCCTAAATCAAACGGTTTTGTTCACCATTAGGTCATATCTTCTTATTTTACTTTGGTAACTTCCAAAATTTTGTCTTTTACTTTCAGAACATGGAAAATTTCAAACATACACAAAAGATGGGAAAGTACAATGAATCCAGAGGATCCAGACCACCCATCCTCTAGTTTCCCAGGGCACGTATGCACTGCGGGCTGCTTTCCCTCACTCCTTGGGTGTGGGTCTGTGAAGCCAGCCTCTGCCTGGTCTCCTCCTCATGTTTCCCAAACTCTCGCATCCAGGTTATATTGTACACACTGTCGGGGGGGGGGGGCTGAACTTACACACAGAAGGAGGAATGGGGGGGCAGTAGCAATGGTTTGGGAATGTTTGGGCCATAGGTGGTTGCCTTCCCCACACCTCCTGAAGGAGTTGCCAGGACCCTGAGCTCCTTTATATCATAACCTCCTTCTCCCTTCTTCATAGCTTGTTTCGGTATTCTAGGATTGATACGGTGATTTCCCCTAAATAACATAGGGAATGTTAAATATTGTAGTTTCCAAATCAAGGAGAATTAAAAATAAGCAAGTAAAATGAACTTACAAAAGCATTTTTATTTAACCCAACAGATCCAAAAATATTACCATTTCAGTATGTAATAAATACAAAAGTTTCTATCCTCACAGAAGGTTCTATTGGGCAGTGCAGCTGCAAATCCTTGCCACTTGCACTGTTTTCCATCAACCAGTAGCAGTTGTTTCATGTGGGAGCTTGTTAGAAATGTTGATTCTTAGGCCTAAACCTCTTGAAACAGAATACACATTTTAAGAAGTTTCTTAGGTGATTTCTGTCTGCTTAAAACTTATCCCTGCTCTGGGATGTTTCTAGGGTAATCTAAAATCTAAATCTTGCCGTGTTATCCCAACAATCTTACTTTTACTGATACCTAATACGTGTACATATTTATGGGGTACATGCATTTTGATACATGCATATAATGCGAAATGATCAAATCAGTGTTTTCAGGATATCAATCATTGTCAGATGTTCTCTACTAAGACCCTCTCACCATCTGTGAGACGTTCTGATGCCCCACACTTTGCACCAAACGCGCACAGCTGACACTGCGATGGCACAAATGCTGATGGATTGACTGGCAACTCTGTTTTCAGTGGGTATTTTCTTACCCTTTTTTCTTGCTTCCTTCCTTTGCTCCTTTCTTCCTTTTTTTTGACTTTGATTCTGCCTCATTGCACAGTAACACGTTCTTGTGTCTGATTCTGATTCTATTTCTGGAGTGAACCCCCAGACCTGAGCAAGGGCCTTCCAGAAAGGACAATCTTTGGTCAAATCTGTCTCCCAATGCTGATTGGTTTGTTTGGCTGATTCTCAAATGGACAAAATTATCAGTCTCTGAAGCTAAAAAATAGGATTGGGAATGAATTAGAGATAACGGCTACCCTATGACCTTCACTTTATTATTTTAACTATAAGCCAGAGTTGTCAGATCTTTTAGCTTTTAAACCATCTAGCCATACAAGATTTCATAATTTGGAAGAATCCTAAAACATTGGGCATTCCAGTCATGCTTGGTGGTGTGTCCTGCAGTCCCAGATGCTCCAGCTTCTCAGGAGGCTGAGGCAGGAGGATCCTTTGAGATCCTTTGAGGCTGTAATGTGCTGTGATGAACATGCCTGTGAAGAGACACTATTATAGTGAGACCCAGTCTCCACAAAAACGTAAAATAGAAGAAAAGGACAGAAAAGGTTATGCATTCCAAACTCATTTTATCTACATGTGGAAACATTTGTTAGGTCCTACTACAGCCATCATTAACATCCCAGGTAAACAGTGAATTTTATCTTTAGCTTAAGAGATTGATGATTTTGTCCATCCATCTACTGAGAATCAGACAGTAAAACCAACTGGTCTTGGGAGACATCTGACCAGGGATTGTCCTTTCCGGAGGCCCTCCCTCTCAGTTAGGAGGTCCAGTCCAGATACAGAATTAGACATGAGCATGTGTTCCTCACTGTAGAAAGAAGCAGAGTCAAAGGCAAAGAAAGGAGGGAAAAAGGAACAAGGGAACCAAAGGAGGGAGCAAGAAAAGAAGATCAGGGAACCCCTGCTGAAGACAGATTTCCCAGTGGTTTACAGCCAGTCACATATAGAGTGATGTAAGACAGCCACACTCTTGACTTGAAAGCTGTAAACTTTGATGTCTGCTTCTTTCCCCTCTATCAGGAAGCCCCTAAAACTAGAGAAATGTTCTGAGACGGTGACCCAGTTTAGCTCTATTCAAGTGTAGAAGACCCAGAATTTATCTGCCATCTGGGTCTGTGACAGCTCCTTTTTTGCTGTGCTCTTCACCTATCTAGAATCCTCTCATAAGACCTTTCCCTCACCTTCTGCATTATGAGAAACTAGGCCACACAGCATTCGTTCTTGCTGGGCACCATTTCTGCCCAGAGTTGCTGTCTCTACATGCCTCCCTCTAATGGCCATGATATTGCCACTGTCTTGCTTTGAACTGGAGGGAAGATGGTTAAGTCCTTTCTCCTGTCCTGTTTTAGCACTTTTTCTAGTGTTTTTGTAGAGCTTGATCTACCTTCAGTCCCAGCAGGCACGATTTGATGCCCTTCCAGCAGCTGGTATTGGCATCTCAATGTGACACTGTCATCAAGCTGCAGACTGGGCTCTCAATGGACGTGGATGTCCATTTCTTCTTCACAGAGGGTCAACTCCCTCTCCTTCTCCAGAAGATGCCTGCGTCAACCTTGTGATGCTCTCAGCCCTGGGGAGCATCTCGTTTCCTTCATAATTCAAGCCCATGTTCAGTGAGAAGGACTGAGAATCACCTGGGATAGTACTAATTGCAATTTAAAAAGCTACTTCTGTTCAATTGCAAAGTCATGAAGCTTTGTTATGTAAAGTCATTTATTCTGTTTTGTCAAATATTTATCAAACACCCTCTCTGGAATAGTCCCTATGCTTACAAAGAAGATGTCATGTTCTTCAAGCTGCTTGACATAGAAAAATGGAAATGAAGCAAAAACATGATTCTAGTACTGTGGGGAATGAATGTACAAAGTGGTACAGTAACGCAGATAAGGGGAGAGTCAGAGAATGGTGATAACAATAAATCCTTTTCAGCAACAATGTACTTTCAGCCAGGCAAAATGTTTTATTTTAAATATATTTTTACATTTCTAGTTAAAATCTCACAACCACTTGGAGAGATGGATGAGTATCCAGGATAGGGGATGCCCCCTTTAGAAGACACTTGCTTGACCTCATGTTTTTCTTTCTTTTACCTTTTTATTGAATTCTAACATACGGTTGGAAAAGCACACATTTGCAAATCGTACGGCTCAGTACCTTTTGATAAGTTAAGCACATTCGTGTAACTAGCACTCTGATATTCAGATTGGCAAACAGGACATGTCCAGCATCCCAGAAGTCCCCACATCCCTCCAGACGCACCCTCTTTTCACCTTCCAGACCCTGTCCAGATGCTGTGCCTTCTCCCCCCCAGGGCAGTCTTCTTGCCTGAATGGCATAAGTTGATGGTGTCTGTTTCGTGCTTTCCATGAGTGCAAACATACACATGTATATTTGGGGGGCATCTGGATGTTTTCACTCAACGTAGAAGATTCGTCAACGTTTGGACGATCCATCCACGTTGTCCCGTGCCATTGTAATCCTGTGTGATAATCCACTGGGGTAACACTCCAATATTTATTTGTCCATTCTACTGTTATGGACATTGAATAGATTCAGTTTGGGGTCATTATTAATAATGTTACTAAGCATATTCTAGTGTACATCATTTTTGCACTGATGTAAGCATTTCTGCTGGGCATAGGCCTCAGTGCGAAATTGTAGACTGATAGGCAGTTATGTGCTTGTAAGTGAAGTGGGGAAGAGACGCACTCGGTCAGCTCCTAAGATGTTGGGAGCGAGCTCACAACACCACTGGTTATAGGGAATACATATGTCCAACTTTATTAGATGCTGCCAGTTTTCCAAAATGGTTTTATCAAGTGCTGAGATTCAAGGAGCAGGCAGGAGTTAACCAAGGGTTAAAAAAATAATAACAAGAGGAAGAAGCCAGGAAAGGCATTCCAGAAGTGTGCAGTGTATGATTATTAAAATAGGTTGTTACTAGCGTAGCTGGATGCATGCATTTAAATCCTGCCCTCTGTTCGCCTTGGTTAGTCTTGCCTGAAATTTCCAGCCATTAATGGAATGTAACACTTTACCCTTTTGAACTTCTTCCTTCTCAACGCAGCACCACATTAAAGGTCAATTGTAAAATTTCCACATCCTATTAACTACTATTCCTAGAATGGGATTTAATTCTTTAAAATGCTACTCCTGTTCAAAGACATACCTATACAAGTTGTTATGGAAGAATCTGGTGAACACGAAATTCTTTGTTTGCATATCCAGGTTTTATTTTTATTTTATTTTATTTATTTATTTATTTTGCTTTCATTGTCTTTCCTTTGTGGATCTGGCAGTGGCTGATAAGTTGTTTTGGAATAGAGGATCACTAGATTCAAAACAGTATTTTACTAAAAATAGACATCTTGGCTGATTATTAGTGTCTCAAGAGACAATGTGAATGAGTGTCTGTTTCTTTTTACTATGATGTTAAGTATCACCCCAGAGCATAATGCCTGACTTAACTCACATTTTTTAAAAATGATGCTATGTTTAGAATTCATTTGTCCTTTTGTAACAATCTAATTTTTTGGGTACAGAATCACATAGTGAAAGTGCCTGATGAGTAGTGACTTTGAAGTAATCATTTTTTAAAATATTGTTTCTCTTAAAAGGTAACAGTGGTGCACCATTTTGCCTAAATTCATGTGACTTCTTTTGGGGCTAGGTTGTTGTTTATTGGACATTTCTGAATACATGCTCCCTATGTGATTTTTCTTGAAAAGCATGCATCTGAGGTAATTTTCAGAGCCTTTGTTTCAATTATGTAGCAATATATTTGGAGCTTGCAGAGAAAGAAAATATGACATGAGTTATTTACTAATAATTCACATAATGTATCTCATGTGTAAGCTATGGTGTAGAATTATTCTGAGTGATTAAGATTGGAGTTGTCTGTATATAAAATCTAGCAATATAATAAAAATAAAACATAATAAGGTAGAGATTGATCTTGAAGTGTAAGAATATTTTAACACTAGAAAATATATTCGTGTAATCATTACCTCTGTGGAAAAAAGGATGAAAACCACATGATCATGCTGATAAAGTAGCAAAAATATATTTGATAAAATTCTACTCCTAGTAATTTTTAAAGCATCTTAGAAAATTAGAAATAATAGAATGCTATCTTGAGCTAGCAACAACATACATGATCATAACATTCTGGAGAATTTTCATTAAATTGAGAGGGAGCCAGGGTTATTCACTATCAACCCTATTATTGAATGCTATTCAATAAATTAAAAAGCACTATAAATATTAGACTAGAGAAGGAGTTTTGTAATTTTCATATGACATGATTACCCACAAAACACAAGATCAACTAAAAATCCTAATAAAAGGTTTAATATGATTATTTCACAAATAATTTGTGAATTAAGACATTTATATAATCAAAAGTCCATGAAGTCACCATTCAACCCCAAATATAAAATGCCTACTTTTCTGTTTGTTTCTGAGATGGTCTCCCTCTGTCCCTCGGGCTAGAGTGCAGTGGCATGATTGTGTGATCATAGGTCACTACAACCTCAAACTTCTGGCCTACATCGAGTTACCTGCCTCAGTCTCCTTAGTGGCTAGGACTGCAGGCTGGTGCCCCCACATCACACACTGGGCTATATGTTTTTTGCTTTTGTAGAAGGAAGGTCTCACTATGTTGCCCAGGCTAGTCTTGAACTCTTGGTTACAAAGGATCCTTCCACTTTGGCCTCTCAAAGTACTGCAATTATAGTATAGATATGAGCCACTATACCCAGCCATTACCGACATTTTAAAAAACCTTAGAGAGTGTATGGGATCCCTATATTGTAAAACACTGAAGCACTATCAAGGCACTCAAAAATAATTTTAAATAAATAGAAATATCATATTTCTAAAAGGAATAATAATGACATTTTAAAGATACATATTCATTCCAAATTAAATGAATGCAAATTCAGCCAAAGTTAGAAATTTATTTTTCAAATTGGAAAATTATTCAAGTTAATCTGAAATTTTTGAAGAAACTACTTGAGAACCACCAAGAGGGAATTTTCAACCAAATTTCAAGCATAATGTTAAGACAATTGACATAGCAATTTATTGATGTGGAAACTAGCTCATCAGCAAAACAGAACAGAAAGTTCACAAATACACCTCACTACTATAAAAATTAACATGAAAAGGTATTAAATTAATTGAGTGGGAGTGGATGAGAAGTAAAATGTACAAAAGACAAATCTGACAGCAATATTTAAGAATACTTATACATAAACCAGTTCACAAAGTAAAAGGCAAAATGCAAAGGCAGCTGGGAATATTTTTTTGCAAAATAGATGATACTTAGAAGCTTTCAATATTTATTCCATAACTATTCTTTGTAAATTAAATATAAGAAAAACAGAAAAATTAATAAAGAATGTGAATGGGCAATTACCAACGAAAGAGCAAAAAAGAAGGAAAAGTAACAAAGATGTAAATAAATATAAAACTAATTAACTTTATTAATAACCAAAGAAATACAAATTATAGCAATCATTATTTTCACTTGTGAAATTTTAATTTTTTCCCAAACTAACAGATCCAGCTGTTGGCAATGGTGAGGTGCGTGACTGGCGGTACCACACTACCTATTATGCAAATTATTTAAATTGGTTCAGCTTTTCCGGCAGCGTATGGCATATTTATCAAAAACATAAAAGCCCATGAGCCCTTTGATTCAACAATTTGATTTTTAATGCATTATTCTAAGGAAATTATCATGTAAGTGGGCAGATATTACAATGAATTTATTGTAATACTGATCAATAGTATAACAAACTGGAAAATAAACTGTAACTATTTAGCAAAAAGAAGTAAGCTGAATAATTATGATGTATGTCATAATAGAATCCTAGGTAGATATTAAAAATACTATTGCCAAATTAAATAATACATAAATATATTTATGCTCTGCTGCCAAGGGAATTTTGAAGATTGCACAGAAAAAAGATAAGATCTGATTTATTAAAAAAGAGAAAATGCCTAGAAGCTATATGGATAGGTACCAGAGTAACAGTGATTTTCTCTGTCTGGAGGGATTATAAATGATTTTAATATAATTAGTAGTACTTGCCTCACATTCGCAATTTTTTCTATAATGAGCATACATTAGTTTCAAAGCTTATCATGATAAAATTACATTGTATTGTATTTTGCAACATATGGATTTTGTTTTCTAAAAACCAAAACCAACATTGCATTAGAAATATTTATTAGTTCAAAGTTCGAAGGAGGAAGCTCTCTCCACTGCTTTCTCCATTACTACTTACTTGGAAAATTTAGTTTTTCGATTACCCTGATGCAGATGCAAATAGGATCTGCAATAAAAATCAGGCACCAACCATGGGATTAATTAGCTAGTTAATTACATAATTTGGACCTCAGTTTTGACAACCATATCTGTTCAAATAATGCCCTTTTCTTTGTAAAAATGATACTAATTTTAAAAAATCCAATCAACTCATTGCAAAAGATGTGTGATGTCCTGAGAAAAGATTTAGAATATACAAGTTCAAGATGACTTTTAAGATGGACAGATTTAAATTCAATATTCAACTTTTCTCTAAGGATTTAAAATTATTCTCAAAAAAAGAAAATTAATGGTCCCAAGACACAATAAAGTCTCTACCGTGTGAAGTATGCACTCATGGTAACCCTATAAGGGTTATACAAGTAAGTTGAATAGGTAATGATTTATATTCTCAAGAAAATTACCAGAAGGAGCAGTGGCTTATAGGGTGTTGATGGGAATAAGCTGGGTATGACTGTGGTTTTAGGTAAGATAGCTAATCTAGTGGGCATTTGGGAATATGAAATTGACCGTTGAATTAGACATAAAATGGGGATAATACTTGATGTAGGAGTTACTTATCTAAAAGTGACAGCTGAACCAATGTGCAGACATGAATCCCAGGTGGGGTCTGCGAATCCTGGTTGTACACCTTCAAATTCAGGAGACGCTTTCCTCATTTTATTCGCTCTCCAGGGCACATCACTGGCATAAACTACATAAATAATAGTCCTTCCATCTCTCCGTCATGCAAGGACACATTCTAGATATGGTCTTTCAGTTGAGCTAGACAGAAGTACGAGGCTTCACATTTACAGGTACAAAGTGAACAGCAGACAGCAGATGTGCAAAGAGTCATTTAACATGTCCAAGATGAAAGGGAAGGAGGAGTCAGTCAAGTGGTAAAAACAGGGTGGACGCAACATGATGGCTTCAAGGAAAAATGATACGGGGAAAAATTTCACCCATGGCCTTCTGTTATAGACAAACTCGAGGCAGTGAGAAATAAGACTGGCTGCTGAGCCCCCAAATAGATAGACATGGATAATCCCAGAGATGGGGGAGTCCGTTTAGAGGGGAAGAAGACATCAAGGCTCCTGAAAGTGGAATTTCATGCCTGGTAAGGGATGGAGGCCTCTGGTCTCAGAGCAGAGCGTCATTGACTAAAGGATTTTCACTGTTGCTTGGGGAAACCTAAGCATGTTTCTGTGTAAAGCAAAAGTTCCCCTGGGAGAGGGGAACATTGCAAGTACAGGAAAAAGAAGGCATGATGGATTAAAAAGAGCCTGACGGAAGACAGGATGGGATTGGAGCAAGATATCAGGCCTAGGATTGGCCTTTGAAAAGGAAAGGAACAGATCGCTCTCTCACCTCTCACCTTCTCTTCTTCATGAAAGACACTTACTTCCAACTTTTTGGAAGTGCTCTAAACTTTCTCTTTGTTCTTTCTAAATAAAATCTCTCTTTGTTACCCTGAAAAAAAAACAAAACAGACAAACAAAGAAAACAGCGAGAGCTAGAAGGAACATCCTCAGAGCAAGGATGAGACTGAGGTGGACAAGAACTAACTCCTTCCAGGAGGGAAATGGGTGTTCTGAGAAGTCACTGAATTCAATTAAAAATCTGATTGGAAAGTGGCATAAAGGACAGACCCAAAGTCATCAGCAAGCATTCTAATGAGCTTACAGAATCATTGACTTTCCTATAGTTGGAAAGAAATCATTTTAAGCCATCTTAGACCAGGAAGTAATAACTATATGCCTTAATAGAGTCACATTCAGATGTAAGCAATAGGGGCCGCCTTAGATGTTTGCAAAGCAGCCAGTGATGGGCCTGGGTAAGTTGGAAATGGCATCCAGGGCAGGTTACAGCAGCATTAAGTTTCATCTCTAGTAATTTTTGTTTAGTTTTGCCACATAGTACTTTAGCATTCTGTGTTTTTTCTGTTGTTTAAAAAAAAAATAAAAGAAAGGTAAAATCAGTTCATGTCTACTCTGAGATAAATCCAGAGAAAAGAATATTGAGTAGAATACTGAGTTTATAAGATTTAAAAAGATGTGATGCCTGATAGGAGATCCTTTTTATTAAACACAAAAGAATAGCATTTTCTTCTGTGCCTTAGAATTCTGTGGTAGAATTGGCAACAATTTAGTTCACAAAAAATCCCGCAGCTGCTGCAGCCACCCATCCACTATAAAACAGGGCCGATGTTGATATTGACTGAGAGCCCCTGTTAAATACCCTGCCCACAGCTACAAGGATCTGTGTACAAAACTGTAAAGCTGTCTCATATTTATGTTACTTCCTTTTGAGATGACAGTTAAATCCTGATGATTTGCTAGTAAATGAGACCCGGTTTTACAAAATAATAGACTAAGGGGGATTAAGTTAAGATTTCCAAGTAACAAATCATCTATAGTTCCCAAAAAACATAGAACTGGGAAAGAACGTGAAAGATTATCTAGATGACTAGATAATTGTAGTCTAGATAATCTAGATAATCTTTCATGTTCTTCCCAGTCTAGATAACCAGCTCATTGTCATTACAAATGGAATCTACCAATACCTTCTTCATTTAAACACCAAAAGCAGCGTCCCTGAGGTCAGTGTCCCCTTTGACCTCTCGGCTTTAACTGACACACACACACCATGTCAAAACAATGTATATACATTTTAAGAAAGGAAAAAAAACCATGTTAAAATTTTAATACACAAGTCATGTTTGACTTCTGCAATTATAAGATAGGGGATATAATACGAAAGATAAATGTTTTTGGTATATACCGAGGATTACAATTTTAATATAGCTCTCTTTCCTTTTGTATACATGTGTATACATTTTTTGGCATCTTGTTTCTTGTGAAAACATGCAATGTTGTTTAGTGTACGTTCCATAAATAGAACCATGTTTTCCTGCAGCAGCATTCCCTACTGAGCGCAATGTCTTAGAGATCTGCGCATATTAGTGGGCTTAGAGCCACCTCACAATTTTTATCTGCTGTAAAGTATTTCATCATATGGATGCCCCAAAGTTTCTTTCTCTTCAGGTGGTTATTTGGCTTGTTTTAAAATCTTCGTTATTATAAATACAATGTTAGAATGAATACACCTCTGTATATGCACTGGTTTTCTTTGGGATACACAGAGAAATGTAAATGTGTTTTATGTTTCAAAAGGAAATGCCAAATTATCCTCCGAAGTGATTGTATTAATTTTCTGTCCTACTAGCAACCTTTTAATTTAAAAGGCATAGAGATTTTATAACCTGCCAAATGTCATAAAAATTCAAGAAACAGAAAACAAATAACTTGTCTCCCTTTTAGATTTCTAGTACCTCCACATATTTTTTCCACATTTAAGAAGAAAAGAATATCAATCCAGCCGGCAGGAAACTTTGCTTTATCCGTTTCCTGTCCTTTTCCATCTTTGCAAAACTTGCTCTGATTATTCACCTAAATCAATCAGTTAAGGAATAATGGAAGTATAGTTGTTAAATTATGGGTTGTGAACACAAGATACTTGTCTGTTTTAAGTTATTTTTTCTAAGATCACACATCTGCTAACGTTTTCAAGGTTGAGGCATTTCCTATTATAATTGAAATTCTCCTTGTTTAGAAATCACATTTTAATAAACTTATCAACAGAATCATCTTTATTATTTTTTCTCTTGATATATTTCCAAATGTAAGAAAATATGCACAGTGAGTTGACAGAAAAAAAAAATACAAGCATTCTGCCTGAAAAATTAAATCTTTACTTTCTAAAACAATAATTTTAATGGGGTTTTGTCCTTCCATATCCTGGGGCCAGGTTGGGTTACAGTTGTCTGATGATCCCTGATAAATATTTGATTAACTTTGTTTGGGTCCCTGGCCTTCTTCACTTGGAAGAAAGTATCACTTGAACTCTGTTATGTTTGAGGATAACTGGCTAGGCATGGTTGGTATTTTTGGATAACTAATGTCTTTATACCCACTTAGTGTCAGCTTGATGTTGAAGCAAAGTTCTGCAGGAGTTTAAAACTATATGAAATCCAATGACATGTTCTCCCTTCAGGCTCTAAGTAAGGCAAGGAACGGAGTAGGTATTTTCATGTATGTTATCTAATTAAGCTCACATGTCATAAATCCTGTCTTCCTTGGTTTGTTGGGAAATGGAGGCTGAGAGATGGAACAATAACCCAGCTAGTAAATACAGGGGTTCCCCACTTTTCTCTGCTTCTTTCCACAACCCTGCCTCCCATTTTGGCAGAATTAGTGAAATCTGGATAAAAGAAACCCTCTTGAAAGAAGTGGAGTTTGAGCTAAATCCAAAAAGGTGTTCAAGATTTAGATGGATTTTTTTCAACCTTTTTTATCTCACAACACACTTGAATCTATAGTTAAACTTCCGCGGCACACTTAAATTATGTTGATCAAAAACAAAACAAAAAAAGAGTAAAAACAAGAATATACTTACTGTGCTTTGAACTTATTTCAAAAATAATTTAATGAATGATTTAAAATTTTTCATGGGGTGCCTAAGATCCTCTCACGGCACATGGGTTGAGAGGCTCCTGTTTAAGGAGGAGGAGGAGTTTGTACAAAGGCACAGGTGAGGACAGATGAGGTTTACTTGGATTTAACTACAAAGAACAGAGCCTTGACCAATGAGCTTTGGCCAGTATAAATTTGGAGAATAAAAAGCTTTGGAAATAAACTTGTTGGTACCTCATGGAGAAGGAGCAGCCAGACATTAGGAGTGAGGGGCTGAGATGACTCCTGTATCTCTTAGACAACTTAGAATGACTCCTCTTCTTCTATTTAAGCTTTTTTTTTTTTTTTTTTTTTGCAGTTTTTGGCCGGGGCTGGGTTTGAACCCACCACCTCCGGTGTATGGGGATAGCGCCCTACTCCTTTGAGCAATAGGCACCAGCCTGTTTAAGCTTTTTTATCTCTCTGCAGAGTGGCTTGTTTGCCCTGCCTAGGGTGAGGTCACAACAATTACACCAGGGATGTTAGCTACTGGCATCACAGAGCCTCAGTGTCCAATTCCACAGGACAGGTGGCCATCCCTGGTTCAGTCACTGTGATGAGAATGGCCCCAAGTGCCTGCTTACCTTAGTCTGGGAGATGTTCTTGGATAGCACAGCACAGGCAGCTTCTCTAAGAAGGAAATGATTTGCTATTTGAATCCCGAAGAACAAGAGAAGTGAGAGGTCAGTGTGGTCAGACTTACTATGCAGTATCTTGAAGGCCAGTGACAATGTGGGCACTCCATTCTCTAATTGAGAAGGAAGCTTTGCGAGGGGAAAGGGCCTGGTGCTGAGCAAGTTTCAAGGCTGGAGAGCCAGGCACAGACTAGAGGTGAGCGCAGAGAAAAGGGCAATATTGTAGAGCAGAATGACTAGGCTTAGAGACATGGAAGAGATACGGAGATTGTGAAGGGACAAGGAGCCACTTTGAAAGAAGGACAAGCAGGATTTATTAACTGGTTAATAAAGAAAAGGTAGCTTTCAGCTCTGGGGACAGGGACAAGCTTGTATGTCTTTGGAAGATAAAGAAAGGAGAAGGGACCTAGTTTTAGGAGAGAGAGAATGCAGCTGGTTAGGGGACTATCATCCCAGGTTCAATTGTGGTGTGGAAATCCTGGCCATAAGGCTACAGTGGGGGTGCAGTGACATAGCTACCTCGTTAGATGTTAATGAGATGTGGAAACAGGAAATCAGCAGCCAGTGGCCTTAAGGCCAAGTTTGCATCATTGATGGCTACTTTATCTCTGCATTTGTGACAGGATTTTACTCAACTGCCCAGATGGCCTGGTCAAATTATTTAGGTGGTAAAACACCTTGAAAAATCTCATAACTCAAGATAAAGCATTTGGGCTTTGCTGAAAGCACAGTGCTGATAGGTGATCTCCCTCCTGTAGGAAAAACTAGAAGCAAGTTGAGCACTTCTTGTGGCTAGTAAGACTGTTGGTGGAACCTGCTGTAGAGCTTGAGAGAGGCTGGTGATTCCCAGAGTGTGCCTTAAGACTATAAATGCAAACAGGAAAATGTTAAATCTTCAAACACAAGACTAAATGTTTCTTCCTCTTGTACTAATAGGACCTAGCCATTCCCTAATGCAGACAACATTGGTCTGAAAGAATGGTTGTGTTTTGGCTAAACCACAAACTCCTTTTCCGAGCTGCTGCCAGTTACTGGTGGAAACCAGGAAATATATTTTTAGGCCTCTATAACTCCAGCTGAGGGAACTGAGCCCCTCCAATGGTTGTCATCCAATGGATATAAATAGAGACAAGCCATATGCTTTGTGGTGGTTACTTTATTTAACTCCAGATCTGATTTACAAGCACTTTAATTCCTAAAAACCACTCTATTTTATTCATTAAGAATTTGCAATGCACAAACGAATGCTTTGTAACTTGGCTGTGGAATCACAAATCAACAATACTTTCCTCTTCAAAACTAAGATAACGTCAAATGTTAAAGGCCTAGAATAATTGCATTTTAGCTTTACTCTTAGAATTCAAAACAAATGTTTTCTAATACTCCTAAAGAGGTGTGCTATTAGTAACATATTTGTATAGTTTAATTTCAGTTTCCTCATCATTTTTATACATTATCTCAAAATTAAGTGTGGTTCTCTAGGTTTTGAAGAATCGAAAGAACTTGTTTTTACTAATTAAGATCAGATTTGTACTCTTTTGTACCAGAGAATGTTATAGTAAAAATTACTATAACAAATTTAGAGTGATGTGGTTAGACTCCTGTAAAGATATGGTACGTGCCCACCAAAAAGGCAGAACTTGAAAAGAAAAACAACATCTTATGGGACACAGGTGTAGATAACTGGAAATCTCATGCATTGCTGGTGGGGGTGTAAGTTGGTTACAGCCACTTGGAGACTGTTTATTAGTGAGCCTAAGAGACACAAGGGGATGTCTATCAGAAGATAGTAATGAGAAAGATTATCACAAGCTTATTTATAATAGTACCAAACTGCAAACAACACAAATGTCTATGAACAAAAGGAGGGATAAACAAACTGTAGTATAATCACAAAATAGAGTGTTCTTCAGCAGTAAAATAGAATGAACTATTTAACGCATACTACAATATGGATGAATCTCATAAATGTGATATTGTATGAAAGAAATGGAACACAAAATATACATATGATTCTTTTTATATGAGATTTAAGAAAGGCAAAACTATGGGTGGCACCTGTGGCTCATTGGGTGGGGAGTTGGCCCCATGTACTGAAGGTGGCGAGTTCAAACCCAGCCCTGGCCAAACTGCAACAAAAATTAGCTGGGCGTTATGGTGGGCGCCTGTAGTCCCAGCTACTCCGGAGGCTGAGGCAAGAGAATCGCTGAAGCCCAAGTGTTAAAGGTTGCTGAGAGCTGTAACGCCACGGCACTCTACTGAGGGTAACAAAGTAAGACTTTGTCTCTACAATGAAATAAATGAATACATAAATAAATAAATAAAAATAAGAAAGGCAAAACTAATCGATGGTGATTGACATCAGACATCTAAATCAGCTCCTCTCCTAGGGAGGGTAATATTTGCAAAGGGACATTTGAAAATTGTACGATGGTGTAGAAATGTTCTAATTGTGGTCCGAGTGTGTTCCATAGCTTTATACAAGTTATGTATAGAAAACTCCATCGCAGTGTATATTAGAGGTTAGAGTGCTTTACCATGTGCATGATATATTCCAGGAAAAGGGTGAAATATGTGTTGTATCCTCAAACTGATTCACAACAAAGTATTTTCTCCTTTCCAATTCCACAGAGAAGGGAGAGGCTAAATCTAGTACAGAAGGTTGATCTTGGGCCAAACTAGAGAAGAGATGATGCAATTCATGTATTCGAGCAAATACGAAGGGGACTTTAACTTCCCTGTATTTATTGCAAAGAAGTAAATTTGTTCTACAAGGGAAAGTAGTAAACCACCGTGGTTTGGGAGTGTCTGTACAACAAGTAATAATATTCTTATGTTTTATAACACATCACATCAGATATATTGCAAAAGAGAGAACATTGATTTCTATTTTAAGCAGATTTTTTAAAATTTTTGTAACTATGTAACTGTTTAACTACTCATGCCAATAGAATTATATGCACACTTGTGGAATTTTTAAGTGCAGTCTTTTTTTTCTTAATGTTTTCTCTGGGTTTTTTTTTTTCTACCCTCTTTACTTTATCTCTCTTTTATCATAATCATTGTGTGTCTTTCATTATTTTTAATCCCATGTAATAAGGCTTAACTATTATTTATATATATGTGTATATGTGTACACACTCAAACACTTACATCCATAGGTAAATACAATTTCCTCGTCTTTGTGCTAAAAAAAAAAATGGCCTTATATTATACAAACTGCCCTGCCTCTTGCTTTTATTCATCCAGTGAAACTTCATAGAAATTTTTATAAGACAACTGGTATGCTGTGGTGGCCCAGTGGTCCATGGTGTGGATATACCATAATTTATTTAGCCAGACCTTCATTGGTCAAGGTCTTTAGTCTCCTACAGTGAGAAAGCTTTGGACTTGGAAACAGCAGTCAGGGCTTGTCACTCAAATTGTCTGAGCACATGTGTTCTCATCCAAAAAGTAGGGATACATTTATATTCATCCCCTCACATTCCAGGCAATTAAAAGAATCAAAGATATGACATATTAGAGCGTATGTGTTTGGTACCATGGGAAGAGCTTTTCCATGTTTGCAATCAAAGTTTACTTGTGCTTAATGCTTGTGTGTGAGGCACTGCTCTAAGGGCCTTTAGTGTATTCATTTAATCCTCACAAAAAATAAAATGAGCAACTGTGTATTATTTTTCCTTTTTCCAATTAATGGAATTAAGGAAATATTGAGACAACTTACACAAATTCAGCAAGAAATCTCAGATTTGGATCCTGGATTTCCCACCTGAGTGTCTGTGATTTTATCTACCATGTATATTACCTCTCAAATACGATGTTCTTTGTACCTTTTAGTTCACACATGAGTATTCACTGGTAATATGAAATAGAGTAGATCTCAGGAAAATAATGTAATTACATTGTCAATCATAAACTAAACTTAAATTTGAACCAAATTTAGAGACCTGTACCAGATATTTTTGTGTAAAAAACTATCTCAAAATGTAGTAGCTTTAAATGATAATCACATGCTTAGGCCAAGATTCTGAAAATTAGCAATCTGATAGGGGTTCAGCTGGATGGTTCTTCTGTCTCCTCTGGGCTCACTCAAGCATTTGGAATTATTATCTGCTCAGTCAGCTAGGCAGCTGTGCTCTGGAAATTAACTCTCCTTTAGGACAATAGGGACAGTGAGTCATGAAGCTCTCATTCCACTAGGATTTGTCAGGCTTATACAAATGGTGGTGGTATGGTTTCAAAAGGAAGAATAAAGATATACAAGAATTGTTGAAGTCTATGTAACCATGTGGCTTCTACCATATTCTTTAAGTTCATGCAAGTCACAGGAAAGTATCTATCTCAGATCAACCACTTATTGGAAATTACTACCAAGATACATGAGATGGGGTAAAAGATAGAGGGTGATGAATAATTGCAGCTATTTCATTCCAAGTGGGAAGCAGAGAAAAAATTCCTTTTTAATATTTTTATTTAATCCATCTCATAGAACCCTGACACTGATTTCTTATTATTACTGTGCATATATGAGAGTGACAAATAAGTTCTCAAACTCTTCCTTGAAAAAGTGCTACATACCTCATTGCTGAATATACTATGGTCAGCTTCAAAGTACTTCTCTTGGGAGGTCACTGATGCCAGGGCCTAGTCCATCCTTCAGAGCAATTGTGGAACTTCTTTTCTGGAATGGGCATCAAAGCTGTCATCCTATGAGGTCTGACAATGAAATTTGTAACCTCATCCTGGAAAAAGTGCTGCATCCTCCGTGCTGAATGTCACTATGGTTGCTGGTGATACGGTATCCCCTTGGCCATATGGTGACCAAAGTGATATTAAGATGAGTTCCTGAGCTTCATTGTCAGACCTCAGATGCATGTGAGTGTGTGTGTGTTTTGCTGAGAATGCCTCCTAAATATACTTTTATCCTTTAGCTGAAAAGCAGCTGTTTTCCTTAACTTGGGGCATTTCTTTTTTGAGATGGTGATTTGCTTTCTCTGACTGTCTAAGATGAATTAAATCCATACTTATGGCGACCCTCATGACCTTGAAGTCCCTCTGCAATGATTTTAACATCTTTTTTTGTGGTAGCCAGAGGGCAGGATATTAGATTGTGGCTTTTCAAAGCAGCAGGTATTTTTGCCTACATACTCACAATCAAGGTTCCAAACCCAAATTCTCTGACTCAGGTGTTTGCACTGCATGTAAGGTGCACATTTTCCAAGGAGCACTATCATACTTTCTTTCTACACTTATGCTTCCTTTCTCAGGACTCCCAGAGTCTCAAATCTTTGCCCAATCAAGCTAAAGAAAGGACATACATTTATCAGATGAATAATAATGGGGCACTTGAAAGTATCTATCAGGTTCACACAGGTTAACTTAGATGCATGGATTTCTTATTTCCTGGCCCATAGCCATATAAATTCTCTAATTTGATTTTTAGGTTGTTTTTCTAGGATCTCTCTCCCTCTCTCTCTCTCTTTTTTTTTTTTTTGCTTGAAAGCTTAAAAAGGCATATTCTTTAACTTATATATTCTTCATGACATATTTTAGAAGTCCTGGTGGTATAAAAGTGATGGTGTCTTTGAATAAGGAACTTTGGAAAGTCATGTGAAATCAGGAACCTAATGACTCTTCCTCTTTTGTTTTTTTTCCAGTTACATGGTACAGTAGATGCTTTTAGAAATCTGCCGTCCTAGGACTCAGATTTTAGTTCTACCATTTATTTATAACATGTGTGAACTTAGACAATTTTATACAGTACACACACACACACACAAGTCTAATACCTGGAACGTTGTAGTAAATGCTCAGCAAATATTTATTATCAGTATTATCATGATAACTCTTGAATACAAGGGACAGCATAGGAAATGACATTCTTTTTTTTTTTTTTTTTTTATTAAATCATACCTGTATACACAATGCACATATGGGGTACAATGTGCTGGTTTTATATGCAATTTGAAATACTTTCATCTAACTGGTTAACATAGCCTTCACCGCGTTTTCTTAGTTATTGTGTTAAGACATTTATATTCTACACTTAGTAGATTTAACATGTACCCTCGTAAAATGCACCATAGGTGTGGTCCTACCAATTATCCTCCCTCCATCCATCCTCCCTCTACTCTTTCCCCTTCATCTTGGGCTATAGTTGGGTTATAGCTTTCCTAGGGAAGTGTGGGTGCTTATGAATTGGTTTCATAGCAGGGCTGAGTACATTGGATACTTTTTCTTCCATTCCTGAGATACTTTGCTAAGAAGAATAAGTTCCAGCTCCATCCATGTAAACATGAAAGAGGTATCGTCTCCATCTTTTTTAAGGCTGTGTAATATTCCATGGTGTACATATTCCACAATTTTTTAATCCATTCATGGGTCGATGGGCATTTGGGCTTCTTCCATGACTTAGCAATTATGAATGACATTCTTAAGTCACAGCAGGAGTGACAACTATCTGTCAGGAGACCACTTGCACAGATGTCTTTGTGTTTCTCCACTGTAGTTTTAGGGTGGTCTTTCAAGTGTCAGATGGCAGCTGTGGTATCCATGGGTAAGAGCCAATGAGGTAATAACACATCAAAGAACCCACTGCAGGGCCCAGGAGAGTAAGTGTGCTGTGATGAGGAGCTTTCTTCATCTCCCTTTCTCTCTCTTCCAGGGGACTAAACAGCTCATACACTAGCTCTCTTTCTTAGGTCAGGCTGCCCACAACAGAGCCTGAGGTGAAGGTCTATTAGGGAAGGATCCCAGGGGAGAGTGGCAAAGGAGAGGTGAAGCAGGGGAAGGAAAAGGAAGGACCCAGATTCAGGTTCCATTTCCAGTCAAGTCCTGACCTCAGCACCACCCTGCAGGGTGCTGGAACATGAATGGAACCTCAGAATATTCCAAGCCTTGAGCAAGGGACATAGCCCGCCCAGACTCCTGCATCAGCCCCTACTGTAAGACCTCTGGGCAGGTTGTGACTTTCCAGGTACTTCACCTCTTCATAGTGTCAGGATAATTGCAATACTCCAAGGGAACTTCCTAGAAAATGCTACCGGAACAGTCCTTGGAAACAAAGCATGTAGGGTGGGTAGAACCTGCAAAAGACAAGGAGAGAGCAATCTGAGAGGCCGCCCAGGGCCGGCTCCACCCTCCTAGGGTTCGTAGGGACTGGGTAAACACGTCTCGTGAAAACGGTGGCCTTTCGATGGAATAGGCAAGTTGACTGCTTAGGTCAAAGTCACACATTACTTCTGCAGTCAGCTACTGAAGCAATCTCAATCAACAGAAATTTGTCCACTTTGGAGTCTAAATGCCCAAAATATTTGTTTCAGTCTTCCTTTTCCCCAGTTAAATATGCCAGACATGATCTGTATAGGACTACAAGTATTTGATTAGAGCATTGGGGGTAAAGGGAAATGGTGTACGAGAATCAGTTTGATAATTATCTTTAATATTATCTCTATAGAAGAAAATAATGAATGATTTATTTTCGGGCTATATAGAATTGTTCCTACTAAATGAACAGGGAAACGGAGAGATTTACTTTTGAAAAGGTATAGTCTTTTCCCTTTAACTAGAGCTTTTAGGAAAGAGCAATTTGGAAGGAAAGCAAAGAGGCCAGGCATGGTGGCTCATCCCTGTAACCCTAGCACCCTGGGAAGAGGAGGCAGGCATATCCCTTGAGGTCAGGAGTTTGAGACAAGCCTGAACCAGAGTGAGACACTGTCTCTATTAAAAATAGAAAAAGCAGGTATTGTGGCAGGTGCCTGTAATCCCAGCTACTCAGTAGACTGAGGCAAGAGGATCACTTCAAACCAAGAGTTTGAGGTTGCTGTGAGCTAGGCTGATGCATGGCACTGTAGCCTGGGCATCAGAGACTCTGTATCAACAAAGAAAAATGGGATGAAGAGAAGGAGGGAAGGGAGAAAGGGACGGAGGGAGGGAAGAAGGAAGGAGGAAAAAGAAAGCTTCAGAACCCAAAGGAATTCTGAGGTTCTTCTTTTGGAAACAGAAATACTAATAATTTCATGGATATTCTTAAAATCAAAAGGAAATATTTTGGTTGCATAGATCTTCAATTGTAGTTTTTAACTAAGGAAACTAAGGAAATGTAGTAACAAAAATAATCTGAAGATTCAATATAAAGTAGAGTTATTGGAAACAGCAAATTTTCCAAAAAACTTTTTTTTTTGCATATTAAAAAGCATTTAGATTTGGCAAAGGATAATCTATTTTAATGCACAATTATTTCTAATGTGTCTTATCTTAGGGTCTCTTGAGAAATTAGAAATGCCTAAGAAGCAATTTTGAATATTTTGGAGGTAGGTCAACAAAACACTTTATCTGTGATTCATGGCTTGTTATTCTTATTTTATTCTTGCCTGGGTTAAGGACCTGACCATCATTGGAAATAATTGGAAAGAAAACTTTGCCTCTAGCCACATGAGAACTGGAACCAGAATCGTAAATGGTGAATAGTGGCAAGATTCCAAAATTAATTATCAAGGCTATTGAAATGATGTAGCATCTTTTAACCTATGTTGATGGACAGGAAGTATCACAACTGGACAACTCACTTTCCCTTTGCCCAGAGCTCCCTGTGATTTTAGGTCGGGTCTGCTCTGAAATCGGAGCCTGCATCAAAGCCGCGTCTTCATGTCTGTCTGAAGCAGCAAGGACAAGGCAGCCTGTGTGTGTGTACGAGTTCATAGCCAGTGGGACCTGAGTCTCAATTTGTTTCTTTTGATTATTGGGAGATTTTGACAGAGCCCTGTCTGTGCTGTTTCTCTGACATAACTGTTTGAGTATATTCACTGTACCCTCCCTGATTATCCACGCTTCCACTGTTACCCATTCGGAATTTATGACCATAAGCATGGTGGATTAGAAGCCCGAGGAACTGAGGCTAAAGTCTGCTGCCAGAGATTTACTGTCATTGTTTTAGGTGCTAAGTATTTACAGGCAGGCCAAGTCATTTCAATTCCTGGCCTAGGGGAGGGAGTGGAGAATTATCTGAGAATGAGTACATTTTCCTTGACACAGCTGCAAAGTCCAACACATAGGGAGTTGTTGAAAACTGGGATTTAAACTTAGACCAATCATTTCCATATCTGATGGGCATGATTCTGTATCTGTGAAAATCTGACACTGGGGCTGTGAAATGCAGGCTCAGAAGAATGCCCTCAAAGTGAGCAGCAAAGGTAGTCTTGCTTAATTAATGTCTCTCATGTAATGAAAAGTAATAACTTTTCAATTTTTTAACTAGTTGATTTCTTTTTTTTTGTAATTTGTGTGTGTATGAATCTATTTATTTATTTTATTTTTACATATACATGTGTTTATTAGGTTTCCACCTTTTGCCTTCACAGAATTAAAAAGGCTTAACATTTAATAACAATAACAATGTTTAAGATAAGGACTAGAAACAAAAACCACGTAAAGAATGAACGAAGATAAATACATTCAGAAAAGAAAACAGATGATTACTGCATTGAAATATTAAGCAATATTAATAATAATGCCAAGAAAGTAACATTCACATTGTCAAATAAGAGTATGTCTATTATAAAATGCTTAGACTCTGATGCTCAGTATGAAGTCATCAGTTAACTTCTTATTTTTTTCCAAAGTCTCAAGAAATAGACCACTAATATTATATAAATAAAAGTAAAAGATAGTTTTAAAAAACAGATCATGCCAAATCTTATAGACAATTGAAAAATAAGAAATACTTCAAAATCATTCTACTTGATCTGGATACACCTGATATTGAAATTGGAGAAAATATATTGTTCTAAAGGGAAATTACAAACATATTTCACTTATAAATGAGGATGCAATATCCTAAACAACATATTGATAAGTCGAATTAAAACTTAGTGTTTAAGTAATGTACTTGGGTCAAAATTAAATCCTTTTATGTGAGAATTAGTCACTATTTTCTTTCCTTTATTTTGTTTTCTTTCCCTCACCCCCTCCCCCCTTCTCTCTCTGTCTCCTCTCTCTTACCCCATGCCCCACTGTGTCATTTATGGTCCTTATATCACAGTTGAATACATAGGATTCATGCTTCTCCATTCCTGTGATGTTTCACTCAGAATAAGGTGTTCCACCTCCATCCCAGTTAGTACAAAGACTGCAAAATCTCCATTTTTCATGGCTGAGTAATAGTCCATGGTATACTATACCATAGCTTACCAATCCATTCCTGGGTTGAAGGACATTTAGGCTGTTTCCACATTTTAGAAATTGTAAATTGGGCTGCAATAAACAGCCTCTTTTTTTTTTTTTTTTTTTGAGGACTGATTGGAGTGCTGTGGCATCATCATAGCTCACAGAAAACATAAACCCTTGGGTTCAAGTGATCTTCTTGCCTCATTGTCCTGAATAGCTGGGACTATACACACAGGCCACCATACCTGGCTAGATTTTTTCCATTTTTAGTAGAAATGGGATCTTGCTTTTTCTCAGGAGGACCTGGAAACTCCCAAGCTCAGGCAATCTACTTCCTTGACCTCCAGGGTACTAGGATTACAGGTGGGAGCAACCATTCCCAGCCTAGTTGGTTGATTAAAGAGAAAATCACACAACATACATTGATACTATAAATACTCAGATCTGTAATAGTATCTCACTTATTTTACTTTATTATTTGTGATTGTTCAGTTTTGTGACTTTGTGCTTCAAATGATTTTGCTTCTGTCAGGTGGTTGGTAGTTAGATACCCTTTAGAAAATTGATATGTTTAGTTTTCCTTTCTGTCAGTCAACACATATTTATTAAGCCTAACAAAATGCCAGGGTCATTCCTGGCTGCTGGCTCTGGTGGGGCAAGAGCAATAATGCATTTCATCTTACTTTAAAGCTGTCAGTGCACACATTTTTATTGAACCTAACAATCTGCTAGGGACTTTGCAAGCTGCTAGGTGTTTAGAGATGGAATGGCGCAGTTCAGTTTATTTACAAACTTTAGGCCAGGCATGGTGGCTTACTGTTAGCACTTTGGAAGGCCAAGGCAGGACGATTGCTTGAGGCCAGGCTGAGTAAGAGCGAGCTCTGTCTGTACTAAAAACAAAACAATTAGTCAGGCACTGTGGCTGGTGCCTATATAGTCCCACCTACTCAGGAGGCTGAGGCAGGAGGATCACTTGAGTCCAGGAGTTGAAGGTTGCTGTGAGCTATGATGATGATACTTCACTCAGAGCAATAGAACAAGATTCTGTCTCAAAAAAAAAAAAATTACAGAATTTGCTTAAGTGATACAAACAAAAGCAATGTAGGAGACAGATCTGTTGAGGCTGCTATTGCAAAAATACCCTAGACTGGGTAATTTATATAAAAAAAAATAAATGTATTGCTCATGGTTCTGGAGGCTGAGAAGTCTGAGATCAAGGCAAGAGCAGATTCCATGTCTGGTGAGGGTTCATTCTTCATAGATGATGCCATCCTCAAACCTCTTACATAAGGACACTAATCCCATTCATTAGAGGACACCCATATGACTCCCAGAAGCCTCACTTCTTATTACTATCACATTGGGAATTAAGTTTCAACACACTAATTTGCAGGGGTTAGAGGGAGTGCAAAAACATTCAGACCATAGTGCAGATGGAAGGTTAGATAAGTACAAGGAAATCCTCAAGGAGAAAAGCTTTTTACTTCCCTGGGTGCTGGGGCCATAGCCTTAGAGCTGAGGTTTGGTGCACAGAGAAGAGTTTGCGAGATGCATAAGAGAGGGGATCACTCTAAGCAGGTGAAACTACATGATCAAAAGCACAAAGGCCTGGCTTGGCGCCTGTGGCTCAATGGGCTACGGCGCCAGCCACGTACACCTGAGCTGGCGGGTTCGAATCCAGCCCCAGGACCCGCCAAACAACAATGACAGCTGCAACCAAAAAATGGCCGGGCGTTGTGGCGGGCGCCTATAGTCCCAGCTACTTGGGAGGCAGAGGCAAGAGACTCTCCTGAGCCCAGGAATTGGAGGTTGCTATGAGCTGTGATGCCATGGCACTCTATCCAGGGTGACAGCTTGAGGCTCTGTCTCAAAAAAAAAAAAAAAAAAAAAGAAAGTTATTTTGTTTTAGAGATTGAAAGTCTATGACCACCCTCTTCTAGCTTGAAAGAGTTCAGCAGAGAGATCTGCAGTTATTCGAATGTTCTTCCCTTTGTAGGTTATGGTTTTCTTACGTCTGGGTGCTTTCAGAATTTTCTCTTTCATATTAACTTTAGTGAAATTGATTATGATGTGTCTGGGGGATGTCTTATTCGGGTTGAGTCATGCTGGAGTTCTGAAACTGTCTGCTATCTGAATTTCAGAATCTCTTTTCATCTCTGGAAAGTTCTCTTTCATATCTTATGAAGAAGAGACTCTGTGTCTTGTGAAGCTACTTCATCGCTTTCAGGGATCCCTATGAGGAGAATATTGTTTTCCTTTGAATTATCCCAGAGCTCTCTGAGAGAGTGATCTGCTTTTGCCTTCCATTTATCTTCCTCTTTGGAGATTTGGGATCATTCGAAAGCTTTGTCTTCCATGTCAGAAATCCTTTCTTCTGCTAGCTGCATTCTGTTACTGAGTGATTCTACTGTATTTCTCAGATCTTTGAGGGCTGCAACTTCTTGTCTCAATGTGTCAAAATCTTTGGTCATTTTTGTCTTTGAATTTGTTGAATTCTTGAGACATCTTTTGGGTCATCTTTTGGATTACTGCTTGAAATTCTAATTCCACCTTTTCCTCCATTCTGCTGACCTTATTTGGTATCCAGATTCTGAATTCGATTTTCAACATCTCAGCCATTTGTCTATGCAAGGGATCTTGTGTCTGCTTTGTTGTTCCTTGGAGGAGTTGATATTATTCATATTGCTAGACTTTTTCCATTGATTCCACTCCATGATTTTTTTTCACTGTTGCCTCTGGCTGTCCTCAGAGTTGGGAAGGTGTCTCTCCAAGATTAGACCCCAGTGGGATCACTCTATTGTTGCTGGAACTTTGTAGAGAGTGACCCTGTGTAGCTCCTCTGGGACTGCCCCAGCCAGGGAGTTCTGGCTGCAGGAGCAACCTCAGAGTGTGGCAGCCCAGGATCCATCAGCAGTGCAGGGGATGGAGTTCTGGGAGTGCCAGGCACCCAGTGACTTTGGCAAAGAGACCCTATGGGTCCAGCAGTCTCTGGCTGGAAGGAGGGCTCCACACAGAGGCAGGACACTGGTCCCGTGGCTTCTGGAGTCCCTGGCCAGATCAGTGGGACTGGTGCAGTGGCAGGGAGGGTACGGATGGGAGGATGAGGGTTGCGCTGCTCCTGGAGTCCCTGGGCAGAGGCAGGTGTGCTGAGGCCTGACAGGTGTGGAGTGTGGGGCCGCGCGGTCACCAGTGCAGTCTCTGGCCATGGGTGGTTGTACGGATGCCCTGCCTGTACTGGACATAGGGCTGTGCAGTCACTGGGGGAATTCCTGGCTGGGGGTGGGCCTGCAGAGGCCTGGCATTTGCTGGCAGAGTTGCTGGCAGAATGCAGGCTTGTGAAGGCATGGCAGGCTCAAGGCAGGATGGCGCACAGTCATCAGGGGAGTTTTGGGCTCGTGGTGGGCCTGTGGAGGCCCTGCGGGTGCCAGGCACAAACCTGCACGGTTGCCAGGGGAGTCTCTGGCCAGGGGTGGACCTGTGGAAACCTGACAAGTTCCCTGCAGTCACCAGAAGAGTTCCTAGCCAGGGGTGGGCCTGCAGAGGCCTGGTGGTTGCCAGTGGCATCCCTGGCAGAGGGTGGACCTGCAGAGACCTGGCAGGCTTGGGGTGTGGTTCTGCATAGTCGCTGGGGGAGTTCCTGGCTGGGGTGGACCTGCAGAAGCCCAACAAGTGCCAGGTGCAGACCCTTGGGGTCGCTTGAGGAGTCCCTGGTTGGGGGCGGACCTGTGAGGGCTCGGACGGTTGGGGGTGCAGTGTTGCGCAGTCACCTGCAGAGTTCCTGGCCAGGGGGAGGCCTGCAGAAGCCTCACAGGCTTTGGGCGACTGGGTCACCGGTGGATTCCCTGGCCAGAGGGAGGGAGGCTCACCGCGGCCACCCTTGAGTCTTTTGCCAGTGGGGTGTTTGTTCCAGCACATGGGTGGGGGGCGCTGCTCAAGGACCTCCTCCCTCAGTCTCAGCGGGTGTTAGGCTTCAGGTTCATCAGGTAAGGGGGGAAGGGTGTACTATAAGTTCAGAATGGTGGGGAAAACTTTAGTTCAGCTTTTCTGCCTAGCAAGAGAGTGTTCAGAGTCACATCAGGGCCACTCTGGGGAAGCAGACCCCATTTCCCGTAGCACTCTTCTGTGAAGTGAGATAAGAGGTCCACAGTTCACCGCTTGTCTGTAGAAAACCTGCAGGAGCAAACAAAGAGAAAAAAGAAAGGAAACAGAAAAGCAAAAAACCCACAGCTTTCTTGGGGGAGGGGATGGACACTTTTCCTTTCAGATGAATTTTGTACCTGAAGCCTACTTTCTTGGAGTCACAGCTTGCCTCAGCAGAGATGACATGCAGTTATCACTTTTTTCTCTCAGCAGGGTTCCCAGTCTTCAGCTTAATTGCACAATTTCTGGAGGTTATTTTTCCTTTTGGACAGGAGCCTCTTTCGGATTCTGTTTCCAGTCGGCCATCTTGCTCCCCACCCCAATATTCTTTATCCACTTATCAGTAGACACTAAGGTTGGTTACATATTGCTGCTATTGTGAATTGTGCTGTGAAAATATATGAGTGCAGATAACTTTTTGATAAAAAGATTTATTTTCCTTTGAGTAGATACCCAGTAGTGAGATTGCCAAATCAAATAGTATATCTAATTTCAGTTCTTTGAGAAATCTCCATACTGTTTTCCATAGAGGTTGTATTAACTTAACATTCCTGCCAACAGTTGGTAAGCATTCCCTTTTCACAACATCTCTGCCAACATCTACTATGTTTTGAATTTTAATGATAGCCATTCTGAGGTAAGATTTTATTTTATCTGAGGTAGTTTATTGTGGTTTTAATTTGCAGTTTCTTGATGATTAGTGATATTGAATAATTTCTCATATGTTTTTTGGACATTTGTATATCTTCTTTTGAAAAATGTCTATTCATGTCACCCCACTTCTTAATGGAATTATTTGTTGTTCTGCTTGCTGTGTTACTTAAGTTCTTTATAGATTCCAGATATTGGCCGTTTGTCAGATGCATAGTTTCCAAATATAATCTCCTGTTTTGTAGGATGTCTATTTACTCTGTTGACTATTTCTTTTGATGTGCAGAAGATTTTTAATTAAGCCCCATTTATTTATTTTTATTTTTGATATATTTACCACTGGGCTCTTAGTCACAAATTCTGTGCCTATGCCAATGTCTGGGAGAGTTTTTCCTGTTTTCATCCAGAATTGTTATGGTTTCATGTCTTACAATTAAGTCTTTTTTTTTTTTTTTTTTTTGCAGTTTTTAGCTGGGCCTGGGTTTGAATCCAACACCTCCAGCCTATGGGGCAGGTGCCCTACTCCTTTGAGCCACAGGTGCTGCCCCAACAATTCAGTCTTTAATACAATTTGAGTTAATTTTCATATATGGCAAGAGATCGGGATCCTATTTCATTCTTCTGTATGTGATTATCCAATTTTCCCAGCATCATTTATTGAATAGAGCATCCTTTCCCAAGTGAATGCTTTGTCATGCTTTTGTATGCTTTGTCAAAAATCTTTCAATCATAGCCAAACAGTTTTTCCTTTTGTGTTCTCTATTCTGTTCCATTGGTCCATGTCTCTACATTTATATCAGTACCATGCTGTTTTGATTGCATTAGCTTCATAGTATAATTTGAAGTCAGATAATGTAATGCCTCCAAATTTGTTACTTTTCCTTAGCACTACTTTGGTTATTCGGGCTCCTTTTTGGTATCATAGAAGTTTCAGATTATTTTTTCTAGATTTGTGAAAAATAGAATTGGTATTTTTATAGGAATTGCATTGAATCTGTAAATCACTTTGGGCAGTACAGACATTTTAACAATGGTTATATTTCCAATCCATGAGCATGGGATGTTTTTCCATTCGCTTGTGTTATTTATCATTTCTTTCCTCAGTATTTTGTAGTTTTCTTTTTAGAGATCGTTTATCTCCTTGTTTGAGTATATTCCTCGGTATTTTGGGGGGTTAGCTATTGTAAATGAATTTGCCTTTTTATTTCTTTCTTGGCTAGATCATTATTGGTATATGAAAATGCTACTTTTTATTGCATTAATTTGGTTTTCTATAACTTTACTGAATGCATTCCTCAAACCTACTAGTTTTTTTGGTAGACACTTTAGCTTTTCCTATATGTAATATCACACCATCAATGATGGGGAAAATTTGACTTCCTTTTTTCCAATTTGGATGCTTTTTCTTTCTTTCTCTTTCCTGATTTCTCTGGTGAGGACTTCCAAAAATTAGTTGAATAGGGGTGGTGGTAACCAATATATAGAATCACACAGCCTCTATAGACTTAACTAGGAAGAAGGTATTGCTCTTGTACAGACCAATTGGCCTGTATTGCTCTTGTAAAGACCAATATCAAGCACCAAAATTGAAGAAAGAACTAAAAAGCTCCCCCAAACAAATACAATCAAATAAACAAACAAACAAAAAAACTCTGCACCAAATGGCTTCACACTGAATTCTATCAAACATTTTGAGCACCAATACTACAGAAACTATTCTAAAACATTGAAAATCCAAACCCATTCTATGAAGCAAACATCACCTTGATATCAAAACCAGGAAAAGACCAACAAAACAGGAAAACTACAGACCAATCTCCCTAACAAATATTGATGCAAAAATACTCAACAAAACCGTAAATGAGAAAATATAGTCGTATATTAAAAAAATTATACCTCATGACCAAGTGGACTTATACCAGGTATGCAAGGTTGGTTTAACATATGTCAATCCATAAATATAATTCACCATACATATAGAAGCAAAAAAAGACCATATGATCCTCTCAAAAGATACAGAAAAAGCATTTGACAAAATTCAGCATCCTTTCCTCATAAGAGCAATTAAAAATATAGGCATAGACCAAACATTTCTTAAACTGATTGACACTTCAATAAATGCACAGCCAATATCATACTGAATGGAGTAAAACTGAAAGCATATACATTTAGAACTGGAACCAGATAAGGAGGTCCACTGTTGCCACTACTATTCAACATAGTGCTAGAAGTTCTAGCCAATGTAATCAAGAGAAAGATATTAAGAACATTCAAATGGGAAAAGAGGAGGTCAAACTCTTGCTGTTTACTGATGATATGATCTTGTACTTAGGAAATCCAAGAGACTCAACCACAAGACTTCTGGAATTGATCAAGAAATCCAGTAATGTCTCAATGTCACTGTCCACAAATCACTAGCCTTTTTATATGCCAATAACGAACAAGCTGAGAAGCAAATCAAAAACACAATATCCTTCATAGTAGCTTCAAAGAAAATAAAATACCTGGAAATATATCTAACAAAGGATGCGAACGCTCTCTAAAGAGAGAATTATGAAACCCTGCAGAAGACATTAACAAATGGAAAAAGATACTATGCATATGGCTGAGAAGAATCAATATTGTTAAAATGTCTATACTATCCAAAGCAATCTACAGATTCAATATAATCCCCATTAAAATACCAACAATGTAGTTTGATGAACTCCAAAAAATAGTGCTTCATTTTGTGTGGAACCAAAAAAGAACCCGTATAACCAAATAATTCTAAGTAATAAAAACAAAGTTGGTGGCATCACTATACCAAACTTAATTTTATACTACCAATACACAGTGATAAACATGTGTATTCACACAAAAGAACAGAAATATATCTATGGAACAAAAAGAAAACATAGCAATAAAAGCAGCTTCTTATTGCCATCTGATCTACTATAAACCAGGCAAAAGCACACATGGGGGATAGAATCCCTATTCAATAAATGGTGCTAGAACAACTTGATAACCACATGTAAAAGACTGAAACTGGGCCGGGTGCAGTGGCTCACACCTGTAATCTCAGCATTCAGAGAGACTGAGGTGGGTGGGTTGCTTGAACTCAGGAGTTTAAGATCTGCCTGAGCAAAATGAGACCCCATTTTTTACAAAAATAAAAAAAAAATTATTCAGGTGCCATAGGGGACACCTATAATCCCAGCTACTGGTAAGGCTGAGAACTGGTTAGCCATAAGTAGAAGACTAACACTAGACCTGCACCTCTCACCACTGAAAAAAATTGACTCTCACTGGATAAAAGATTTAACTTTAAGACACAAGACAATAAACATTTTAGAAGAAAGTGCAGGAAAAACTCTTCATAAAGTTGACCCGGAAAAAGATTTTATGAAGAAGACCACCTTGGCAATTGTAGCAACATCAAAAATAAATAAATAAGACATGATAAAACCGAAAAGCTTCTGCACAGCTAAGGTTACAACAATTACAGCAAATAGCCTTAAGAATGGGAGAAGATATTTGCATTTTATGAATCTGACAAAGGACTGATAACTACAATCTATAGACAACTCAAATTAAACACGAAAGAAAGTAAATCACTCCATTTATAAGTGGGCAAGACACTTTTGCTGAAACTTCTCTGAAGATGACAAATGAATGGCCAACAAACATGAAAAATGCCCATCATCTCTGAACATCAGAGGAATGCAAATCAAAACCACTCTGAGATGTCACCTGACCCCAGGAAGAATAGCCCACATCACAAAATTCCAAAACTGCAGATGTTGGCATGGATGTGAAGAAAAGGGAACACTTTTGTAGTGCTGGTGGGATAGCAAACTGATACGACCTCTATAGAAAGAAGTATGAAGAATCCTAAAAGAACCAAAAGGAGACCTTCCATTTGATCTGCAATCCCATTACTAGGTATCTACTCAGAAGAAAAAAATATATTTTTGCCACAAGGACATTTGCACTAGATTGTTTATTGCAGCTCAATTCACAATTTCCAAGACTTGGAAGTAACCCAAGTTCCCATCAACTCATAAATCAATTAACACACTGTGGTATATGTATGTCATGGAATATTATTCACCCATAAAAATATGGTTAGGTTACATCTACAACTTAGAGTTGAAACATATTCTTCTTAGGTATCACACAAATGGCAAAGCAAGTATCCAACTTACTCAATATTCATATGAAACCAATATATAAACAACTACATGCTCACACAAAAGGAAAACAGAAATATATTTCAGTGAGGGGGAGGAGAGAGGAGAGAAATAGAAAAGAGGAGGAGGGAGGTTGATTGGCAAGTTCTCACTTAATGTGCACAATGTGAGGGTACATATCACACTCCCTGGGTGAAGTGCTCAACTACAACTTAAACTTTACCTTAGAAACAAAACCAATGTAACTTAAACATTTGCATCCTCATATCAATCTTAAATTAAAAATAACAGTAATAATTAATTAATTAAAAGAATAGGCATAAGTTTTCTGAGAGTGAAATGATAAACTATATGGAAATGTTTTTCAAGCTATATGCAATATGAAGAATTTTAAGATGGCCCCTAAGGGCTCATGTCCTTCCCCCCCCCTTTTATTAAGTCATATACACATAGATCATGAATACATTTATACATTTGTGGGGCACAATGTGTTGATTTGTTTTAATACAATTTGGAATGGTTGCATCAAACAAATTAATATAGCTTTCACCTCATTTACTTAATTATTGTATTAAGACATTTATATTCTATACTTGGTAGATTAGAATTGTACCCTTAAAATATGCTCTATAGGTGTGGTCCCACCATTTACCCTCCCTCTATCGAACCTCCCCTTCCTTCCACTTTTATTTCTCTCCTTCAATCATAGTTGTGATCTATGGTTCATAAGAAAGTGTAAGTAATTATAAATTGGTTTCATAAAAGTATTGAGTACATTGGATATTTTTCTTCCATACTTTACTAAGAAGAATATTTTCCAGTTACATCCATGCAAAACTAAAAGAGATAAAGTCTCCATCTTTTTAAAGGCTGCATAATATTCCATGGTATACATATACCACAATTTATTAATCCATTCATACGTTGATGGGCACTTGGGCTTCTTCCAAGACTTGGCAATTATGAATTGAGCTGAAATGAACAATCTGGTGCAAATATCTTTGTTGCAAAGTGATTTTTGGTCTTTTGGATATATACCTAGTAGAGGAATTGCACGATCAAGTGGCAGCTCTACTTTTAGATCTCTGAGTGTTCTCCAAACTTCTTTCCAAAAGGAATATATTAGCTTGCATTCCCACCAGCAGTGCAGAAGTGTTCCCTTTTCTCCACATCCATGCCAACATATGTAGTTTTGAGATTTTGTGATGGGAGCTACTCTTACTGGAGTTAGATGATATCTCAAAGTGGTTTTCATTTGAATTTCTCTGATGATTAAAGATGAATAGCATTTTTTCATGAGTCTGTACCTGTCTTCTTCAGAGAAGCTTCTGTTCAAGTCTCTTCCAACAATGAAATTGGATCACTTGTTCTTTTCTTATTGATGAGTTTGAGTTCTCTGTGGATTCTGGTTATCAAACCTTTGTCAGAAACAACCTGCACATATTCTCTCCCATTCTGAGGGCTTTCTACTTGCTTTTACTTTCTGTGTTCTTGGCAGTGCAGAAGTTTTTAGTTTGATCAGATCCCAGTAATATGTTTTTGGTATTGCTTCAATTGCCCAGGGAAGTCCTTCTCATAAAGTGTTCTCCCTGACCAATTTCTTCAAGTGTTTCCCCTGAACTCTCTCCAAGAATCTTTATAGTTTCATGTCTTAAATTTAAATCTTTTATCAGTGAGAGTCAATTTTTGTTAGAGGTGAAAGGTGTGGGTCCAGTTTCAGTCTTCTACAAGTTGCCAGCCAGTTCAACCAGCACCATTTGTTCAATAAGGAATCTTTCCCCCAATTGATATTTTTGATAGACTAATCAAAGATCAAATGATGATAAGTGAGTGGGTTCATCTCTTGGTTCTTAATTCTGTTCCATACATCTACCTCTCTATTTTTGTGCCAGTGCCATGCTGTTTTGATCACTAAAGATTTATAGTATAGTCTGAAGTCTGATAGCATGATTCCTCCTGATTTGTTTTTATTTCTGAGTAATGCCTTAGCTACTTGAAGTTTTTTCTGTTTCCATATAAAATGAAGTACTAAATTTTCCAGATCTTTAAAGTATGACAGAGGTGATTTAATAGGGGTTGCATAAAATCCATAGATTAGTTTGGGCAGTATGGACATTTTAACAATGTTGATTCTACCAGCCATGAGCATGGTACATTTTTCCATTTGTTAACATCTTTAAGCTATTTCTTTTTTCAGAGTTTCATTGTTCTCTTTATAGAGATCTTTCACATCCTTTGTTAGGTACACTCCTAGATATTTCATCTTCTTTGGCACTACTATAAAAGGAATAGAGTCCTTGACTGTTTTTCAGCTTGATCACTGTTGGTATATATAAATGCTACTGATTTGTAAGTATTGATTTTGTATAGTGAGACACTGCTGTATTCCTTTTTTAAAAAATAATTTTATTAAATCATAATTGTGTACATTGGTGCAATCCTGGAGCACAATGTGCTGACTTCATATACAATCTGAAATATTTTGGTCGTACTGCTTGTATTCCTTGATAACTTCTAAGATTTTTGTAGTTGAGTCCCTGGAATTTTCCAGGAATATAATAATATCATATCCTTTTAAAATTTCCTCCCCCTAAGAGTGGGAGAGATTTATAAATATGATGGTATATTACTCTCATGATTATTTTATGTTATATGGCACAGTTGATTTTAAGAAAGAGAGATTAGTTTTGCTGTGATTGCCATTGGGGTCTTCCTAATAAAATATTTTCCCAGGCCAATATCTTCAAGCATTTTCCCTATACTCTCTTCCAGTATTTTTATAGTTTCACGTCTTAAATTTAAATCTTTTATCCAGTGAAAATCAATTTTAGTTAGTGGTGAGAAGTGTGGGTCCAGTTTCAGTCTTTTACAAGTATCTAACCAGTTCTCCCAGCAACATTTATTAAATAGGGATTATTTTCCCTATTGCATGTTTTAATTAGGCTTATCAAAGATCAAATGCTGATATGTGGCTGGGTTCATCTCTAAATTCTCTATTCTATGCCATAGATCTATGCCTCTATTCTTGTGCCAGTACCATGCTGTATTGATCACTATAGATTTGTAGTATAACCTGAAGTCTGTTAATGCTTGGGATTTGAGTAAGCTAAAAAGCTTCTGCACAGCTAAGGGAACTAAAACAAAAGCAAACATACAGCCTTTGGAATGGGAGAAAATTTTTGCATGCTATGATTCCCACAAACATCTGATAACTAGAATCTACAGAGAACTCAAATTAGTAAGAAAATAGCAAGCAACACCATTTCTTTGTGGGCAAGAGACTTGAACAGGGACTTCTCTAAAGATGACAAATGAATGGGCAACATACTCATGAGAAAAGTGCTCATCATCTCTAATCATGAGAGAAATGCAAATCAAACCCACCCTGAGACATAACTTAACTCCACTTAGATTAGCCCACATCACAAAGTCCCAAAACTGCAGATGCTGGCATGAATGTGGAGAGAAGTGAACACTTATACACTGCTGGTGGGATTGCAAACTAATACAACTTCTATGGAAAAAAATATGGAGAATCCTCAAAGAACCAAAAGTTGACATTCCATTTGATCCCACAAATTACTAGGTACCTACCCAGAATAACAAAAATCATTTTACCACAAAGATGTTTGCACCAGAATGTTTATTGCAACCCAGTTCATAATTGCCAAGTCGTGGAAGCAACCCAAATTTCCATTAACCCTTGAATTGATTAACAAATTGTGGGGTATATGCACCATTGGATACTACTCAGTCATAAAGATGGAGACTTTACATCTTTTTTTTTTTTTTTATTAACCTGGATAGAGTTGGAGAACATTCTCTTTAGTAAAGTACAACAACAGTGGAAAACCAAGTATCCAATGTATTCAATACTAACATGAAGGCAATATGTGAACTAAGAGGCCTATTCAAGAGAAAAACTCAATTAAATTATAGTTGAGGGAAGGAGGAAGGAGGCTGGGAGAGAAAGGAGAAAGAAAGGAGATTGGTGTGCTTCCACCTAATGGGCACAATGTAAAGGCATATAGGACACCTCTTGGGTGTGGGGCACAACTACAACAGGAATCTTATGTAAGAATCACAAGAAACACACTGTTTGCAACCTAAGGGTTTGTACCCTCATAGTAATCTGAATTTTTTTAAAGGGAGTGTTTGGCCCCTTTTGCTCTCATTTTTGCCATTTCACCTTCTACCATGTGATGACATGGTAGGAAGGCCTGCACAAGATGCTGGCAATTAGATCTTGGACTTCCTAGTGTCCAGAACAGCCAGTCAACACTTTCCTGTTGATTATAAATTGCCAAGACTCAGGTATTTGGTTATGCATGTGTCATTACAAAAGTTTTGAAGTACAGAAAAATCAAGAAATGTAAGCAAATGAAGCTCTCTCAGCAACACTGATAAGCTGAGCAAATTGAAACTTGCACAGGTGAATCAGAGAAGGTGCTGTCATCTGTGGTGTTTCTTGGGAGTGGAATAATGAACCATAACACATTCTCTCTTAAAACTTTTGTAGTGATGTGTATAGCAGCACAAGTAGACACATGCCATTTATAAGACAGGTTAAAAGGAAAAGTAAAATTCCAACAACAATATATCACGTTAGAAAATATAAATATAAAGTTGTAGAACCCATTATTGTCACAGATCTAGTAAAACAAGTATTGTCATCTTGAATTTGGTTGGAACACATTAGTAAAAAGATTATCTTTAAAAAGATTACAGGCATGGTGGCTCATACCTGTAATCCTAGCAGTCTGAGAGGCTGAGGTGAGAGAACTGCTTGAGTCCAAGAGTTCAAGAGCAAGTGCAAGAACTTGTCTCTACTAAAAATAGAAAAATTAGCTGAGTTTTGTGGTGGACTCCTGTGGTCTCAGCTACTTTGGAGGTTGAGGCAGGAGGATGATTTGAACTCAGGAGTTTGAGGTTGCTGTAAGATAGGATGACACCATGGCACTCTAGCCTGGAACAATATGAGCCTCTGTATTAAAAATAAAAATAAAAGTTTAAATGATTTTAAAGCTTAACCAGGCCATTTTTTAAGGTTTATGTACTTTCATAAAGCAGTTCTCTTGTGGGGACTTATCCTCCAGATACAGCCATGATTGCTATGTGTCCCCATTACTCAGGGATGAGCTGAGTATTTCACCAGCTGGGTTGGTGCCTTCAGGCCTCCTGTCTCTGCTCCATCCATCCTTCCATTCAAACAGGAAAGTGCGGCTCATGATTGGATGCCCAGCTTACTGGGCCATCCACAGATCCAGTTTAAGTGTTGATATAGGGCAGTGCTCAGGTCCCTACTCCTGAAGACCTCATCCCTATCTGGGAAAATTTTCTCTTTCTCTTCACTATCTGTATCTTCAGAAGCCCTCTTTTACCTAACAGGTCCAAGCAGCACAATACTTTCTTGAAATTTAAATTTTCATAAAGGACTTCCAACAGCTTCTTCTAGCTCTGTCATAAACCTTCTATGCGGCAGGGAAAGGGGCACAAAGCCTGGTTCCCTGCTGGAAATGCAGGGAGGGTAAACACAGGGAGATCAGAGAGTAACCTCCTCAATAGTGTGTGTCCAGATTCATTTGTTAAAGATCTGTCACCAGCAACTCAATATACCCAGGCTGGCAGCTTCTATCCCTGGCTCTGGCAGTGTATATGGTGAGCAACCACTTTGCCATTTATCTCTGTGGTTAGGAGTTTGTGCATTGTAGTCACATAAATTCATGAAGAGAGGATCTTGGTGCCTCAATAACAGGGTTGTCATGAGATTAAATCCAGACAGTAGCATAAAGAACCTGGAGCCATCTAAACAATTTGCTTCATAAATTGTCTTTCCTCCTTGCAGCAAAAAGCTCACATGGCAACTTGACCTTCCCCCTTAGTTAGTGTTCCTTAATCAGGATGTACCTCAGAATTACCTGGATGAGCCTTTTCTAAACTTTCACAAGAAACTCCTTTGTTGGTGGAAACTAGACTTCTGCCAAACTCATCATTTAATCATAATAATATGGGCCATTAAGATACGTTAATTTGATACCAACAATGTAAGTGAGTGTCTGTCTCCTTTTCATTCCACCAACTGGATTTTATCATCATTTCCAGCATTCTTTATTACAAGATTTTGTCTTTATTTTTTCTCCTGATCATCTTATTTTCCTCCCATCTGCCCTTTTGGAAATATTATCTTAGATGTTTCTTAAACTTATAAATTCAGAGGCTCAACCCATAGGCTTGCCAGATTTGGCAAATAAAAAATATAAGATACCCATTTAAATGTGAATTTCAAAAAACAATTTTATTACATGCCACATACTTATATTAAGAAGTACTAGTTATTTTTCTGGAATTCATAGTTAATGGGTGTTTTGTATTTTATCTGGCAATCCTGCACTTAATGGGCTGTATGGAATAGAATCAAAGTGCTTTGGTTAAGAGCCCCCGCCAAAATCCCAGCAGATGCTAGTACCAGTCATCATCCATGCAAGTAATCTCTCCTGACAAGTGAAGTCTGCAGATGACTAAGGTGACAAACAGCACAAAAAGAGACATCCCCAGATGTTACATGCCACATAGAGAAGAAAAACAACAAGGTGAGCCCTTTCAATACTCAGACTCTTGGCAGATAATAAATGGCTATTGTTTTAGGGGTGTTTTGTTAAGCAGAAATCGACAGCCCAAACTTGTGAACTTCCTCCTTGTCTGTGATCTGTTATCATTGGATCATTTTCTTATTCTTGAAAACTTGGTGGATCTTTATTATAATTTTGGCTATAGTCTGCATGTAGTTTACATGTGAGTATAAATTTCTGAACATTTCCTCAATTCCTTCTTAAATGGATTCCCAGCAATATTTTCATGAGATACTATTATCACCCTACACTTGGAAATGTAGGGACTAATTCTAATTTCCCTCTATGAAATGAGTCTCCACTGCAGTCATAACAATTAAGGTATTGAGAGGCTACTGGTACAAATGGCTCCATGAGCCACCTGAAAAGCCATATCCTTACAAGTTTGGTAGTTGAGTGTTCGTTCAATCAGTATTTATTCACTTTGAGAAATGTTTCTCAAAGAAAGTGTCCTGAAACTCTTTTCCACTGTAAGGATAGTCTTGTGAGGAAACTACTTCTCTTTTCCAAAAAAATTTTAGTTATTAATTTCTTTATTTCAGGTTAGTATACTGATACATATAATTAGGTTACATTATTTGTGTTTATAAGGTAAAATCAAAAGGCTGAGTTATAGTGAGTCCTTCACCAAGGAAGTGTGCCACATATCCCTACATTGTACTCCATAGGGGAGGAATTTATCAAACCCTCTCCCACCTTCTGAATTTAATTGTGATTTTCTTTCATGTGGGCCTATAGTTGTTGATCCACAAGTTTCAAATTATAACTGAGTATATGGGATGTTTGCTTTCCCATTCTTCAGATACTTTACTCAGGAGAATATTACCCAAATCCTTTCAGGTTAATGCAAAAGATGCAAAGTCTCCATCGTTTTAATGGCTGAATAGTATTACACTGTATACCTATACCACATTTGTTGATCCATTCAAGGGTTGATGGGTACCTGAGTTTTTTCCACATGGAAGCTACTTCTTAAGCACACATAGACAAGACTCCTTCAGTAGACAGCAAGTATGATATGCATTGCAGTGACTGACTTTTGTGCCTGTCCTGATGCAGCAGCACCACTTGGTGGATAAATCTGTTCAATTCTGGGGTTTGTTAAGAAGAGACATCTTGTCAGCAGATCTAAGCTACTCTCTCCAATTTCACCTTTGTGATTTAGAATGTAGACTTAGAACAGCAGGTGTATTTGGGGAACTCCTTAAATCTCCAGGAATTTTGTGACAAAGGGATAGGAACAGTTAGGGAGCCACTAAAACAAACAAACACAAAAAAAGGGTGGAGGAGAGGAGAGCTGTGAGTCCATTGTTAGACCCACCCCCAGGGGATACAGCAAAATATATGCTGGCTAAACACTAAAGGGAAAGAGCCTGTGCTGTTTAACCTCTGTTTCACTTTTCAAACTCATCAGGTCCTTCTTGCCATAGAGAAGAAGTGAGTGTATAGCGTATTTAGAATTGTTTTTGTCATAGATGTCCCCCCACATGGAAGAAAATATCAGGAACAGAAGGTAAAAAACCCTATATATCCCAATGTGATTCAGTTGAGTGCATTTTTGCCTACTAAATAAGTATAATATTCTAGCCCTACTTTCCTGAAATGACTCTTGAGATTCCTAAAATGACAATTTTTAGTGTTTCTAGATCATTCAGTGACATGACTGAATTCAGTCATTTCATCTTCTGCCAAACTGTTTAGCATGGTGTGTGAGTTTTACCTGTTTCCCCTCAGAGGACTAGCTCATCTCCAAGACACCTAGCACACCTCCCTGGATCTCTATGTACTGACGATACTCATCTGCTGTCTCTTTTAAAGCAAACGCAACCCTCCAAACAGGGAAATGCTTTATTTAAACAACCAGGACAGAGTTATGCCAGTAACCTGGATCCCAGTCTAAGTCCTTTAATTAGTATGCCTGAAGTGTGAAGGTGTTTTGATTTCTGGGAAAGGTAAGATTTGCAGAAGAAAGCTATGCAGAGGCCTTTACGGTGCAGACGAAAGGCACATCAGGGTTCCCACAGAAACCTGACGTCATTATGGTGATTGTGAAGACTTTTTAATAGAGACGAATGTAGCCTGGCAAGAAAAGAAAAGTCTACCCAGGGGGCAAGACAAAGGTATAAGAGGGACTGTGCCTAACAATTGCAAGCAATGTAACCTGGTTTCTTGTACCCTCAAAGAACCAACAATAAAAAAAAAAGAAAGAAAGAAAAAGACGTCTACCCAGGTGTTTGGGACTCAGCTGAGGGTGCCGGTGCCTGGCAGTAGGGGGATGAACTGCTCTGAGGTGTGGGAAGACGGAGGGATACCAAATCCAAGTCGCCTTCTTCCTGCTTTGAGATAAGCTGCCTTTTCTCTGTCCTGCAGGAGAGGTGGGATCCTCCTAGACTCAGTGAAAATAATGTTCTGCTCCGAGGTGTCCTGGAGCTACATCCCATGTAAAAGTGGACACAGGTGGATAAGGCAGGTAATGTCTCTCTTCAAGCTCAGCTTCCTCCTCTGTAATGTGGAGATGAGAATCTCATCATAGGATTTCTAGGACCTACAGTGATGGCTAGAACATCAGTGATACACATGCAAGAGAATAGATAGCTCCATGTTTATTGTGGAATGATGGATACTTGTATGAATTCAAGGCCTTTCTTATTCTTTTTCCAATTTTTTAAAGTAGACGAAAAAGGTAAAAGAAAAAGGCCCTGTTGTGAAACACATTGCTATGCTGAGTTGTTATCATTTTTTCAATTCTCTAAGAGCCATTGGTCACTAACCCAGTGCCTCTCAAGGGGCACATAGTTACTCCTATAAAACCTAGTGATGGGTGAGTTCTCTCTCATTCTGTGAGGCTTTCTCTTCACTGGGTGTCTGATCTCATAGCAGATGTATAAAGGAGGATGTTTCTGAGGATCTGAGTCATGATGGCTGCTGAAATTTCTACTCCAGATTTAAAGAGCAGCAGTCCTTATTCCTTGGGAAACATCCAATACTTTCATGCCTGTAGAATGTGACACCTGGCTCAAATGAGCTGATAGATCTGAAAAGAAGCACGTTGTGGATTAGCTCTGTGACGTTTATAAAATAGCCTAAAAGTAGAGGGGCTACTTTGTTCTCATCATTGTAGAAAAGATTTAGCAGATACAATTTCTCCCTTCAGCAACTATGTGCTTTGTAGTATCCCCTGAGGCCCATGTTAGAGATATCTTCTTTCATCATAAAACAGTGAATTGTTCCGCTGGGGAAGGAAGTTAATGTTTTATATGCATTTGCAATAAATTCACACATATTTTTATGACTATATAAATAAAAATCAGTGATTTCCATCAACATCATCAGATGAAATATGCAGTTCCTTGGAAGAACTGTGAGATTGTAATATGGATTCTTTCTTGGTGCCTGTGTTTTTAGGCATTCTATGGTGAAATTTTGTAGACACCAAGAATTGTGGAAGTATTAGTTTAAAGGTTAAACAGTTTATTTTCAAAAATAACGATTACACTAGAATTCGCATTATTATAATGACACACAGCCATGTTCTTGATATTAACCAGATTGTAATTTTTTTAGTTTTGAAATTCAGAAGTATATTTCCATTATCTTTCTTTAAGTACACCTTATTTTAAGTGATTATTTCTATTTTGGTCATATGTAGTATAAACTACTTGGTAGAACATAGTGTCCCTGTTAATATGAGAAGATTGTATTAGTTGAAATTGTTCTCCTGATTAATTCCATATCATCGAATGTCAGAAAAACATACTTCAAATATTTTTATGGAGGCATATTTGATGTAAAATTCACTTTGTTTTAGTAAGTTTTTGTTTCAGTAAGTTTTTACTGATTTATTCACTGGTAAAACCAACCCTAGTCAAGGTAATGAACATATCCATTACCCTAAAAAGTGATTTAATGTCCCTTTTATAATGTTCTCACTTACTTATCTCCCTCCAACCTCCCTCTTTCTACCATTCCATCCATTTCCAGGTAACCACTGCTCTTCTGTCACTATAGATTTATTTGCATTTTCTATAATTTTGTGTAAATGTAATCATATAGCATGTATAATTTTTTAAATCTGGCTTCTTACGTTCAGCCTATTAGATTTAAATTTATCCATATTGTTGCAAGATTGACTAGTTAGTTTTTAAAAAATATTTAGTAGCATTCAATTATATGGATATACCACAATTTATTTTATCCATCCACTTTTTCATGGACATTTGGTAATTTTAAGTTTGGGGTCCTTCTAAATAAAGCTGCTATAAACCTTTGTGTAAATGTCTTGACATTTACATATGCTTTCTTTCTCTAGGATAAATACTAGGAGTGCAATGGCTGGATGATATGGTAAATGTGAGAGTAATATTCTAAACTTTTCCAAAGTGATAGTAGTACCATTTTTCTTTCCTATCATCAGTCTCTACAACCTTGCCATAGCTTAATATGGTCAGTCTTTTTAACTGCAGCCATTATCATATGGGTGTAGTAGCATCTGATTATAGTTTTAATATACATTTCCCTAATGACTAATGATATTGAACACCTTTTCATATAATTATTTGTCATTTGTATGTATTTTTTTGGAAAGTGTTCTAATTGCTTTCCATTTTTTTATTAGAGCATCTGTTTCATTCTTACTGAATTTTAAATGATTTTATATATTCCAGATATAAGTCCTTTGTCAGATATGATTTTCAAATATTTTTTCCCAGTCATTGTTTTATCTTTCCATTTTTTCAATGGTATCTTTGAAAAAGCAAAAAATAATAATAATAATTTTGAGAAGGTATCATTTATAATTTGTTCATTTAGGCTTATCATTTTTTATTAGAGAGGGAAAAGTGGGAGGGCGGAGGACAATTGGCAGAAGGAGGGAGACCATGTGGTGGGATCTCACTTATTGTGCACATTGTGAGGGTGTATAACACATCCCCTGGGTTAGGGTCTTTTTTACAACTACAACTTCCCTTGAAAGTGAGAACAATGTAATCTAAAAGTTTGTAACCTCATTTTAATTTGAAATAATAAATAAATAATTAGATCATATAAAATATTTGTATTAGTATTATGTCTAAGAAAGGCTTACCCATGGTCACAAGGATTTGCTCCCATGTTTTTAAATAGAATTTTATATACTTAAGTTTTATGTTTAGGTCTCTATACTTTAAACTTTTTGAATTGACTTTTTTATATAGTGTGATATTTGCATCACAGTTTATTTTTGTGTATATGGATATCCACTTGTTCCAGACCATTTGTCGAAAAGACTATCCTTTCTCCACTTAAATTCCTTTTCATCTTTGTTGAAAATCAGTTGTCCATATAGGAGTGGGTCTATTTCTGGATTCCTTATTCTGTTCCTTTCATCTGCTTTTCTACTTTGCTGCCAATAACACACTAACGGGATTACTATAGGTTTATAATGAGTCTTGAAATCAGACTCATGTCAGATTATCTTTGATCTTTTTTAAAGTTGTTTTTCATAGTCCAAGTTTGTATTTATATCTGATTTTAGCATCAGTTTGTCAATTTCTTCTAAAATTTGTAGAATATTTATTGGGACTTTACCAAATCTGTACATTAGTAAGTGGAGAATTGATATTTTAATGATGCTGAGTCTCCTGACCCATGATCCATATGGCCCTGAAACAGCACTGAAGCCCCAGAGACCCAGGGCCAGATGGCAGTAAGGACCCTCAGATCTGGGGCTGCAGGGCCTGGTGACAGGTTTGGAGTCTCTGAGGCAGAGCTACATGTCCTTGCAAAAGCACTGGTTCCCTGGAGAAAAAGCTCTAGGGATCAGCAGCAGTGCCTCGGGGGTGGAGCCTAGAGTGAGGTCTGTTGTCTTACAGGCATTGTTATGTGCCCAGGGGCAACAGCGGCCTCAGAGCCAGGATGTGGGCTGGAGGCAGTACAGAAGCTGTGGGTGGGGGGTTAGGAGGGTGGTCAGACAGAAGAGTGGGAGCATGGAGATGGAGCTGCAGGCTGGGGAGCAGCACCACAGGTGGGAAACAGTATGGGGCTTGGAGCCACTGGGCCAGGCCACTGGGAAGCCAGAGCTCTCCCACTTCCCAGTTCCAGGTGAAAGCAGTCAATATGGCTTCTCAAGTGGCCTCTATCGTACCCATTCTGCTCAAATTCTCCATGGTGCAGGTGCTTGGTTCCCAATCACAGGACATACAAGGACATCTGTTCTACCTGATCCACCCCTGGCCTGATAGGGGCAATGTGGAAGTTGCTGCAGCAAAGCCAAGACCCTGATGCTCTGAACCTGAGCACTTATAATGGCATCAACCTACAAACTGGAAAGAAAGCTACCAAGTTCCTGCCATGTCCATTGTCTGCTATAGTATCACTGCATAGACTCCAAGCAGCTCCCTGATCAATCCAGAGGCCTATGGAGAGGGCCCTCACCACTTTGACTTCAGTGACCACATGGGTAGTGTAGAGATCCAGGCAGAGTTCTCTCCTCCTGTCCTTCCCAACATGGGGATGCCTCTCCTGGGTACATTCAAGTCTTGCCAAGTAGACTGTCCTATCACCTTCTCCTTTACTTAAATGTCCCCTGTCATGTCTCCAGTGATACATAGTGCTCTTCTGATGAAGACCCATCTATAACTGAACATCAACCTACAACTTTTGATTTTTTTCCTTGAGAGCAGTATGTGTAGGCTGCTTCTAATATACCGTCTTGACCTTCCCCCTTGCCAAGCTATCTAAATTGTAATTTCTGTTCCCTGATCCAAATAGTGGGGGTAATTATTGATCCTACATAGAATTATTATAATTAAAATGAGATGAAAAGCTAAATAGTCTTTATGTAGTATTTGTAAACATGTTAATAGCCTACCTTCAGGTTCCTTTTCCAAAGGGCTGCAGTTTGTATTGCTTCCTAATTCTATTTCAACACCTCAAAATCAGTCAGTCAGTATGGTGCCCACATCTAGGCTTCTTGTACTAGGGAGGGCAGGATTTCATCTCCATTATTCTCTTCATCAACAAAAAGGATGTGATTACCAATGGGTATATGACACAGCCCAATTTCTAGATCATGGGAGTTAATTGCAATCAGTCCTTAATCTCTGGAAAGCCATCATCTAAATGAGAGGCTACTGGTTAGCCTGTGCAGAGAAAAAAAGGTACTTGACCCTGGAAAATATACATAATTTCCCTGAGTCTGAGCTTGATCATCTGTAAAATGAGACTAAGAATGTCTTCTTCACAAACTTCTAAGAAGAAAAGGAAATGTGAAGAAAGTCTAGCACATAGTAAAACTTTTGTATGTGTTACTGCGGGCTCTTCCTTCCACCTCTGTCCCATAAAATGGAAGGTTGGAAACATCTGATTGGGGTCCCATCTCATCATTTCCTTTATTCCGTGTGCTTTCCTGGCTTTATATTTTTCATCTAGTTTGACATGAGTAAAGAAATTTCTTACTGAGCTTCAGAAAGAAATAGTACAGAAGAGAAAATAGTAACATGTTGGGTAGATGATGATGGGAGGAATCAAACCTGTATCCCAGTTACTAGACCCATTTACTAAGCACGGAACCCTGGATGAGTCCCTTACCTTTGCTGGCCTCTGGTCTAACATAAAATGGCACTCAATATAGAAACAGTGGTAAGGAGTGTGGGCTTTGAGGTGAGAAGGACAACAATTTAAACTGGGAAACTTTACTTGTTGGTAGCTTGATCACATTGGTGTCTTTTATTATTGTTGTTATTACTATTATTATCATCCATCAAAAAAAATGACAGAAATAGAGATTATGCTGCCAAGAATTACAATGTTCCATGAACATATGATTTTATAACTGTTGATGAGAGTGGTCAACATGCATTTGAAAGGATGTCTACATAGAGCTCATGAACAGAGCCATATATTACATAATAATGTAATATGCATTTGTAATATGGTATTTCCAATTAGATGCATTTATATATATATATATATATTTTTTTTTTTTTTATTGTTGGGGATTCATTGAGGGTACAAGACACCATGTTAAACTGGTTGCATTTGTTGGGAAAAGTCCCTCTTACAATCGTGTTTTGCCCCCAAAAGGTGTGGCACACACCAAGACCCCAAGACCCCACCCCACTCACTCCTTCCCTCTCTGCTCTTCCTTTCCCCACCCCTCCCTCATTCTTTCTCTCTCTGCTCTCCCCTTCCTTCACCCCCACCGTGTCAATAATTGTCATTAATTGTCCTCATATCAATCTTGAGTACATGGGATTCATGCTTCTCCATTCTTGAGATGCTTTATTAAGAATAATGTATTCCACTTCCATCCAGGTTAATACAAAGACTGTAAAGTCTCCATTTTTTTTAATGGATGAATAGTATTCCATAGTGTACATATACCACAGCTTGTTAATCCATTCCTGGATTGGTGGGCATTTAGGTTGTTTCCACATTTTGGCGATCGTAAATTGAGCTGCAATAAACAGTCTAGTGCAAGTGTCCTTATGATACAAGGATTTTTTCCCTTCTGGGTAGATGCCTAGT
>CAUYON010034483.1:0-19230 GCA_963573935.1 Arctocebus calabarensis
GTGTTATAATTGGGTTATAGCTTTCATATGAAAGCTATAAATTAACTTCATAATAGGGCTGTGTACATTGGATAATTTTTCTTCCATTCTTGAGATACTTTGCTAAGAAGAATGTGTTCCAGCTCCATCCATGTAAACATGGAAGAGGCAGAAATTATTTTCTCACCATTCAAGAAGCTAGAAGTCTGAGACCAAGGAGCCAGAAGCATGGGTTTCTTTGTTTGTAGATGGCCGTTTTCTCCCCTGTGTCTTCATAAGGTTTTCCCCATGTGTGCGCCTGTGTCCTAATCTCGGCGTGTGAGAACCATCAGGTCCTACACACGCAGGACTTATTTTATCGTAGTCGCCTTTTAAAGATCCCATCTCCAAATACAGTCACATTTGGGGATACTGAGGGTTAGAACTTGGACGCTTGAGTTTCAGAGGAAAACGATTCAATCCATGACAACACGGCAATTCAACACTGTTGTTCCATAGCCGTGAAAGATTCATTCCGGGACCCCCTGGGGATACCCAAATCCACAGATGCTCAAGTCTCTGATATAAAACGGAGTAGTATTTGCATATAACCTACACAAATCCTCCCACATACTGTAACCATCTCTAGATCACTTACAACACTTCATACAATGTCAAGGCTATGTAAATAATTATATCATACTGTTCAGGTAACAATGACAAATTCTATATGTGCTCAGTACAGACAGATATAGTTATTTGTTCTATTTGGAGGGCTTGGGGAGATATTTTCTATTTATGGTTGGTTGAATCCATGGACACACAATCTATGTATACAAAGGACCAACTGCATCTCTAGGATGAAAATTGCTTTTTTTTTTTTGAGACAGAGCCTCAAGCTGTCACCCTGGGTAGAGTGCTGTGGCATCACAGCTCACAGCAACCTCTAATTCCTGGGCTCAAGCGAGTCTCCTGCCTCTGCCTCCCAAGCAGCTGGGACTACAGGCACCTGCCACAAAGCCCGGCCATTTTTTGGTTGCAGCCATCATTGTTGATTGGCGGGCCAGGTTGGATTCGAACCCACCAGCTCAGGTGTATGTGGCTGGTGCTTTAGCTGCTTGAGTCACAGGCACTGAGCCGAAAATTACTATTCTCAATCTTCCTTTGATATGCCACTCAAGAAATGGGTTAAAAGTAGATATTCCCTAGTGTGCCTCTTCAGATATTTGATCCAGTGGTGTGGGGTGGAGCTGAGGAGATGATACTTTTTTTTTTTGCAGTTTTTGGCCGGGGTTGGATTTGAACCCACCACCTCCAGCATATGGGGCTGGCGCCCTACCCCTTTGAGCCACAGGCGCTGCCCAAGAGATGATACTTTTTATAAACATTCTAGGTTGACTCTGAAGGATATTCTGGGAAGGATTTACTTCTCAGCAGGACACCTGCTGATCTCACAGCACACTACCCCTCCTTGAACTACAGTCTCAGTGGTTCTCGTGATTGGGGGAAATACCTTACGTTTTCAGGTGAAGACAAGGCTCCAAAGACTTGAAACAAAGATCTCTATCCCTATGTTGGCATGGCCTAAAATTCACTCAAGAAAACGGGCAAATGTAAGTAAAACACTTAATACTGTGCACGGTATGAACCAAGAGTTCTTTTCTCTTGGCTGTTAATTCTAAAAAGGCAGCACCAGTCTGCAGAGGCATTGGAGAGGCATTGCAGGATATGCTGACACCAGCTTTTAGCAAACCTTTAACTAGATACTTGGCTCTGCAATTCCCAGAGTTTAGCAGATTTCCCCAGTGTGTCAATGGGGATTCTTTGATCACAGGCAGAAAGGAACGGGTTCTGAGTAACTTCAGTAGAAAAAGAGATTACTTGAGTGATAGGAGGTAGCTTAAGGGATGGAGGGAGAGACACCCAGGCTTAAATAAAAAAGAGAGGAATCAGGGCGGATCTCCGGGCTGGCCCTGGAAACTCTCTCTTCACTCAGTCCTACCCAGGTGTCACCTCTGAAATGGATCAACCTCAGATTTTTAATCAGACTTTTCTCTTTCCCTATTTTCCGTAACTAAGTACACTCGCCATCCAAATTCTGGGAGGAGAGAGTGCCGTAGTCCAGCCTTGGCCATATCTACTTCAGTTGGCAGAGAGGGAGGTCTTGATACATCACCCCTGCAACCTGCACCCAGGAGGGAAGGGATGTAATCCCCAGAGGACAGCAGAGTGCTGGCTACATCCAGTGGAAAAGCTTGCAGGCTGCAGACAACAGCAAGACTGTGCTCCTTGGACCCATTATTTACCTACATGAGTGCACAGCCTAAAAAGCGGTTGGTCTCAGGCTAGGAAGGAGGACAAGAGCCTCTGGCTGTCTCACTGTTGTTTTTCTCAGGGCCATCGTGGGTTTGTGTGCATGACTGGGAAGGAAAGAGCGGCCTCCTCTCTAGTCCTTCTCATTAAAAGAGTTGCTTCTTCCTTCTACCTGCAACTAGGGGTTTATTTGCTTCCCGTATACTTCTCTTTCCCCATCAAATACCTCCCACCCACGAACGGTATTTAGTTCTCAAAAGAACTGAGCAGGAAGACGGGTCCTCACTGAGGCATCAGTCATAGAAGTGAAAAGGGACTATGACAAATTAAAATGTCAGCATTATTAGTGGTTTTGCTTGAAGCTGTTTGATACCGATTTAACGATAAAGCATGGGATGAGATAGATTTGCCCTGGAAAGGGGCATGATGACTCAGGATAATGGGCTCAGATTAAGGCATAAAGAAAGGAGAATGACTATTAGGCCAAGTATCCCAAATGTGATAACTTCGGTGTCTTCCCCAAAGGTCATGTTGAAATCCCTGGGGAGATTTAAGGAAAGACAATTAACATAACATGGGAATTATAGGATCAAAGACGAAGAAGGGTGGCTACCTGGACATTTCTTTAATTAATCATGTTTTACAGTGAAGTTGGAGAAGTTAAAATTTGTAACTCTTCATCTGATTTCTTGATTTATTCCCTTTTGCTCATCGATCAATGTTATTGCAAAAATTGGGGAGCACATAAGGTCTGTAAGGAAGAGTGTACAATGCAAGTCCTGGGAAGGCAGCACCCTTTTCTACATTTTTAATGTATTTATGAATTTCTTATTTTAGTAGGAAAGCTTCCCTTGGAAATTATCTACTGGTTTGAGTTTCTGCAGTTTCAAGAAGTTAAGAACTATTTACTTTGGGGCAAACTCCCTCTGTATGGAGAAAATCATGAGTGTGGCACCAATAGTTATATGATTAAAGCAAGCAACCATCCACCCAGTCTTTCTTCTTGCACGTGCACATGTGAACACGTATGAGACCTCACCGATGGTGAGGATGCTGGATCCACACCAGGAGGGTCTTCTCTGAAAGTCATCACGCACACTGAATTTCTGCCTCCCCCAGAGCTAATTGATGAAGTCTTATTTCAGCTTTCTATTTGGAATGTTCATGCAGAGAATGGTGCTCACACTGGCAGAGAGTTGATTCTGATGACAGAACAATCTGGAAAGCAAGTTACTCAACTTTTCTTAGGAAAGTGGAGTACCCTGGAGCAGCTAAACAATTTTGGAAGATAGGAATCAGAGTGTATATGTGGAAAATGTTACCCTCCTCAGGGAGTCCCAGAAATTACTTGCTGGGGGATCCAATTAAAAATAAAAATTATAAATTTGTTCTTCCATTATAGACAGATGGGGTTCTGAGTCATAAGGCTTAGAGCATAAAAATAAGCATCATTTTCATTTGGTGTTTCAAGCCCTTGTCTTAGCCATCATCAATTTTAAAAGCCATCTCATTTGGGAATGGGAGAAAGTAGTGAATTGGAAGCCTTTTAAGGCAAGGAAACACAGTGCAAAGTGATACAGAAACATGTGTTGTTATAGTGCAAAAGACACGAATGTGCATAAATTTGCTGATCTTTCACGTGAATTCTAAGGCCCTTGGTTCAGTGATTTCGCTGTTGATAAACATCCCCATCATCCTCCCACACACACACAAACCTCACTAGCATCCCATTCTCCAGCAGGGAGTGGCCATCTATGGCCTACTTCCTGTTCTTGCAAATAAAGTTTTATAGGAACATAGTCTCATCCATGCATTTTATCTGTGCCTGCTTTTGTCCTGCAGTGGTAGTGTTGGTGGTTGCAATGAATACCCTGTTTTGCAAAGAGGAAAATAGTCATAATCTAGCCCTTTTCAGAAAAAAGTTTGCCAAGCCCTGGTCTATGGTATCAATTGTGATTTCCCTCTGAGTGAGAAGGCAAGCACGTTGGAAAAATTTTGACTGCAGAGTCTTACCCGATTTCTTAGAGTTCTTTTTCACTAACGTTTTGCAGTCCCCTCACCCACAGCTAATGAACATAATTTTTGAGGCTTGCTTTCATGCAATGTTTCCAAAGCATTTAACTTAGTTTTCACAGAAACAGCTCTTTTTCGTACCGCACTCATTTTTCATCAGTTTACACAATATTCCACTAAATAATGTAATTACAATAACAAGTACAGCTGGCAGAAGCAGCCTGGGAACAAATACAACTGACTCTTGGCAAGCAGATACTACAACGGGTGAAGAGAAAGATAAACTTATACAAAACAGTCATCTCATAGGATGCCGTGGACATCTGCCAATATGTCTTTGAAGGAGACTGGACAGTGTGTGTTAATCTGGTGAGTCTGATAAGCAGAGGTCAATCGGGTAAGCTTCTTCCCTTCCTGCCCCTTGCCATAGCATTTCTTGTTTCTTATATGCATTGGTTGCAAGTTGTACGTTTTTGCCAATAGCTGCCAATGATTATTTGACAAATGCACGTCTTTTCTACTAGGCTGTTAGGTATAGAAGACCAAAAACTGCTTAAGTTTTAGCCTCTACACCTAACACAGTGACTGGCCTATGATCATGCTGGAAAATATTTCTTGAGTCAATCAATGAATGGAAGCAGGCATTGCTACAGTCAGTCATCCTAAAACTATAGTAAAAACACACACACATACACAAAACTTGAAAAGTCTCACCAACATTTGTGTGGTGGGGAGTGTTCAGATTTCTTCCCCTGACACCCTAAGAGTCACTGAGGAGTGGTAGGTTGGACTTTCAAAGGGAAGGAAGGGATTCAAAGAAGGAGGAAGGTATCTCTGATTCTGATAGCTCAATTTCACAGCAGTTTAAAGTTTCATTATCTGATGTCCAGATGAAGGCAATGGGTATAAGCCAAGATGATCATTAGCGATTTGCATTATGCAACCCACATCACTCTTACTTCTACCATAAATGAGAAACTCACTTCTCACTGGCAGATTAAATATTGATAACGCAGATCTGCTGTACAACATCCTTCGCAAGGCTGGCGTCATGATTTCAGTATCCTGAAACATCAGTCAATTGCATTCCAGGGGCACAATTTTTGTCATTACTGCAGGCAATCTGTAACATTAAATAGTTAATATTTATCTTTAAAAGCTATTCATTTCTAATCAAAACAAATGGAACAACACATGGGACATAAAAACCAAACTGTGCTAAGGAAACTTTGTATTGACAGTGTAAATGAAAAACCAGTTATCAGTAGTCATAAATAAAAGTTGATGGAAAAAAATAAATTAATTAATATCTAACCATGATTAAGGGCCTGGTCTACACCAGATACTATCCTAATAACTTCAAATGCATTAATTCTTTTAATCTTTGTATGCACAAACACAGACACAAGTACACACAGAGACATACACAACTTATAAAACAGGGGCAATTATTACTTCCACTAAAAAGAAGAGGCATTTGAGTTGTAGAGGATTTAAGTAAGGTGCAGAAGCCTACAAAATACTAAACTGCAATTCTAGATTTTATCTCAGTAGGCCTAGCTCCAGGCCCCTGGTTTTTAACTACTATATTTTGCAAACAATGTTTTCAAAGTCTAAAGTGATGCTTTGGGGCTGCAGGCTCTACGCCTGAGGCACACTTTCTTTCCATTAAAAAGGAAATCTTAGAAACCTGTGTCAGAGCCTAGTTAAAGATCCTTTAGTGTAAACTGAGAGTTTCTCATTGACATGTAAAAGATTGAGAGAGAACTGAAAAGGGAATAGCCTTCTCTCTAAGTGATTCCACCCTTGCTTAATGACTTGGTATGGCCTGCAAGCTCTCAGTATTACACAGAATAAGTGTCTCACGTTTGGGAGAAGTTGAGAGTTCATATGTATTTTCTTGGATCCTTTGCTTAACTCCGAGATCCCTGCTTTGAGGACACAGTGAACATCTTTCTTTTTTTGGGTGGGGGGACAGTATTTACTCAGGTAGCAATGGCTCCCTTTGCCTGATATTAGAGACTTCCCTCAGTAGTTGGCTTTGGGCTTATTTAATATTGTTTTCTTGGACACATTCATTTTTTTTTTCTTTTGAGACAGAGTCTCTGTTGCTCAAAGTAAGGTCCCATGGTGTTATAGCTCCTAGCAACCTCAAACTCTTGGGCTCCAGCGATCCTCCTGCCTCAGCCTCCCAAGTAGCTGGGACCACAGGTGTGTGCCACCACGCTGGCTAGTTTTTCTATTTTTAGTAGAAATGGGGTCTGGATTTTGCTCAGGCTGGTCTCAAACACCTGAGCCCATGGGATTCTCCCACCTCGGCCTCCTAGAGCGCTGGGATTATAGGCGTGAGCCACCATGCCCTAGACAGATTTGATTAGACCACAGTGAGTAAATTATCCACACTTGACCAGTTGACTCTTTTTCCTGGAATTTGTAACCAGGATGCACTGTAGTCTCTATACCTAAGGAAAGTGCTGCACTTTAAGGGCTGGAAGGTCACCTTGTATATACAAGTAGCAGAGCCTCTCCAAAAAAACAAATCCAGAAGAGACTCACAAAGAGAAACAAAGACAAGAGGCAAAAGAGAATGATGTAAGCTGTCAATTCTGAAGGTTTTCCACTTCTAATCTCTAGTTCTTGGGAGGCCCTGTCAGGCTCTCTTATTAGCATTCAAAGCAACATTATCTGAGAAGCAGTTTTGTCCAGAATACACCACCACACCATCAGAACCTGCCCTCTGAACTGTCTTTCAGTGAGGGAAGCTGGGAGGCAGTAGATATGCCCTGTCTGTGTTCTCAGGCCAGGTATTTCTAGGAGTGAAAGGAATGAGATAATTATTGGGAATGATGATATATTAACAATAGCTAATATTGATGCCTCTGAACCATACATTTTGGGAGAATGCTTTAAGTAAATGGTTATATCCAGTCAACAATCCTATGAGGAAGGGAATCTCATTTTATATACAGGGAAAGTGAAGCTATGAGAGTAGGGGACATTTAGAATTAGGATTTGGACCTAAGGCCAAACCAGATCCACACCAATCCCACTGTGCTCTCAACTATGCTGACTGCCATGGCACCCCTTTGCTCACACTGCACATCAGAAGTCCTGAGCCACCTTGGGGTCGTGCCTTTGCCTACTTAGTAGTTTTATGAGCACATTTGTTAATCAGACCATGAACTAATCTCTGATATCCAAAGAACAAAAGATCCCTTTGTCACCAAATATTTATGACTCCCTAAGACAATTGGGTATGTGAACCTCCCATCCTATGACCATACAATCTTTCCAAGTGGTGGAAAGCATAGGGAAACAAAGGGCTACTGCAGTCATTGAATTTATCTCTTAGTTGTTTATTTGTCCAATTGTTGGTCTAGATGCTGGAGAGGTAAGTGTTGATGATGGGTTATGACAAGTGCATGATGATGACCATGACTCGTCCTCACGGAAGAGCAGTGATTGTGGGACAAGCTGGTAAGTACATCCCACCAAAATCAGGAGTACTTAGATCATAGATTCTACCATCAGCTCTTATGGATCTCCCTCCCCTCAAAAAAAAAGAACCCAGCCAACAACATGAAACATAAGCTAAGGAAAAAAAATCTGTCTACCTGGGATTGACAAAACTTAGGGTGGAGGAATGAATGGGTTTCCTGTTGTCTAGTTTGAGTAATCCCAGTAGTTTTCTGGGAAGGGTGGTCATGTCTAAGCAATAACTGGTTGATGATCTTGGGACGCCTAGGGCTTCTCAGGGGCTGAGCTGGGTATCTGGGGACAGGTGCCTCACACCTGTGGCTGGTACCTAATGCTGAGAGTAAATGAACAAAGACCACACCCAGGACAGTACCAATGAAACACAAAGGCTGGGAAGAAAAGTAGGTTAGGATGCAGAGGCATGACCTGCAAGATAAAAGCTGGCTGATTAAAGCCTCTCTGTTGAATTCTATAAGCCAGAGTTCAGCCAGTTGCTAAGGATTTGTATGTAGGATGAAAGAAAGTATTGACAGGAATTGATGGGAAGCCAATGCCAAAGTAAAACAGTGGACTTCTGTGAATTTCTTTTGTGGCAGACTCTGTTGGGTAATTATGCTAAAGCCCATTCTCCTCTTTCTCTAGTTTAAGTAAATCCTGATTTTGTTGAGGGTAACAATGTGAGTGATGGGGCAGAAGACTCTTAACTGTTGTAACCAATCACTGAGATCCCAGGTCCTTTTGCCATTGATTGATGTGGACATTAACCAATGAGATCTAAGAGAACGTTTGCATGGGCTGGCTGCTAGGAATGATTTTCCTCCAATAAAATTTAAGATCCAGGTGGGAAAAACCCATCTTCTTCTTCATCTGATGTCCTCTTGGGGGGAAGTGATGAGGTGGGAGGAGGAAGACAGCCATCTTGGAAGAAGGAAAGAAAGAAGGAGAGAATCGCTAAGATTCCAACCCTGTTTTGAGACTACAAATCCACTGGGGGAACCCTACAGTAGGTAGTTAAATGTTTTTATCTTTTAAATTACTCTAAATCAGCTTTTCTGTCACTCACAGATAATAGCCTCCCAACAGACAAAAGTGATGTAATTTTCAAAAGTATTTCTTGGAGTATGTTCTACCACGAAAAATGTTCTGCAGTCGAAAAGTTGTACATATTAGATCCATCTCTCTGGTATTTCACTTTTATATATTAGAGGCTTTGAAAAGTTCTGCTGTTTCAAAGAATATTTGACTTTCTTTAACTTTGTATTTCCTAAAATTAATTAATTATACGTTTCTTATTGGACTTCTTAATATTGTACAGAGGAAGCACTTCACAGAATCTATTCTGTAAAAAGAATTAATTCAGGGTTTGTGCGAAAAAGAAAGGAGATCAGAAAGAGGAGATGTTGGATGAACCAATCCTTACACAGTGTCAATAAAAAACAGAAAGGGCACAAAACAGAAAAGGGCAGCTTTATCTTCCTGCATCACTTGCTGTTTCCAGGAGGCCAAGGAAAAGGAAAACATTTTACAGCAACCTACTTGTACCTCTGAATTCTGACAACACAACAGAATGCACTAACAAAGGAATCTACAGTGGATGACACGACCCCTGTCCAACCATCCTGTACAGCAAATGTGGAAGATGCACTTTGCTTGCTGCATGTAGAAACATGTTTTAATTGTGGCTGGCAGACAGATACCCATAAATGACGTGGCTAAACTAAACAGATTTCTCCTTTTCTTCCAGTTTCTCTCTCTTTCTTTCTAAGAAAACAAGATGAGATTCAGGAAAATGCATGTCATTGAGACAGCCAGGCATTAGCATTTTATTTTTAAGTTTCTTCCAAAAAGTCTAAAAGCAGAAATACTACCCTGCGCGCGAACACAACAATCGCTTTAATCAATGAGGTTTTCGTTTGAGGGTTGACACACACATGGGAGAAAAAGGAAAGGAGAGAGGGAGGAAATGAGAGAAATGCAGGGGGCAGAAGACATTGAGGTGCCCGCCAGTGTGTGGTGACGCTGGGGCTGTCCCAGAAGAGCCTGACTCAAGTGGAAGGGAGAACTTCTTTATGTTCCCTATAGGATCATTTAAGTTTTGAACCACATAAATGTGTGTTCTGTGCAACCAAATGTGTTATCTATTCATTCAAAACACAAATTAGTTGAAAATGCCAAAACAGTGACTACAAGAGCAGCGGCCAACAAGCAAGGCCTCCACCCAGCTCATGAAGCTAGACCTGGTCTTATTCGGGGGCTTGCGGGAGCCACACTTGGGACTAAACTCAATGATATCACCAAACCACTGTCTGGATTTACTCAACAGAGAGGGGAGGGCTCCGTTTCTGTTCCTAAACCAAACCCCCCTACAGACAGTGTCTTCATCCATGTGAAGCAATCCTTCACATCGCCAACAAGCACTTCATTGCCTCCTGTGTGCTGAATTTGCCAGGAGAGAGTCATTTGCAAAAGAGGTTTCAATATTATCTTAATCCTCAGGAATTTATCAGGGGCTCCTGGAGACAAAGGCCCACATTCCTCTTTATCTGTTGTCTAGCCCTGACCCAGTTCTGGCCATCTTCCTCATCCAAACAGGAAGAGAAATCTGAAGTTGTGATACATTATTTACTAGGATGAACCAGTAATTCAGAATGCGGGGGTGGGGGGGGGGAGCAATAAGAGAGCTCACAAAAGCTTAAAACATCTCGAAGGCTGTTTCCTGAAGGAAGGAGTCACAGCGACTGTTGGTACAGTGCTGGGGAGCCAAGTGGGGAGAGATGAGGGGTTAACAGAGAGAGCTATGCTGGAGTAGCGCATGAAATAAATGTGCATAAAAGAAAACATCAACTCACTTTCTCAGCTTTAGGCAACTGGATTCTGCTGTTTGTTTTACCTAAGGACTTAACAAACCTGATACTAAAAGTACTTGTGAGATGGAAAAACCCTAAATCAATGCCATCTTGAGATTACTCTGGGTGGTGCTGATCCTCTTACCTGGAAGAGGACTGTTACCTGGAAGTGTATGAAGGCATTAGGATCATTTAATAAATTATGTGTTTATTGGACACCTTTGAGTACAGTGGTCCCATGACACCTCTCTCGCCAACCTCACTGTTGTGATTTTCGAAGGAAGTAGATTCCTCCAGTTTTTATGACAATTTGGAGACATGACTATGACACACATCATCCAATAAAAATGTCACACTTCCACCAGTGACCTTAAAGATAAGCCACAACGTAACTCCAAAGTCAACCACCCCAAATATGAATGCATTTAAAAAGGAAACAAATGGGGGGGGGATGCACCCATGGATGGATTCAAATGTCATCCCCATGCCAAGAAGAATGTCCACCTAGACACCGTAAAAGCAGAACAATGCCACCAAGCTCCACTTATAAGCAAACCATCCCCTCCTCCTCTAGGGAACAATTTTATACTTAATATAGTTGAACGCTAAGACAGTTGCATTTTTAAGTAGAGGAATAGAATATGAGGTTGAAAATTCTGTCTCCTGCCCCCATAAACACAAATGCCAGTAAAACCAAAGGTCTACAGATGACGTGAATTCTCCTAGAAAATGCCCTTGACATATTCCATGCTCACCCACCCCAGTCAAAATCAAGAGAGCATTTTAGCCACTCAGCAAACCGCCTGGTATTCACAGTCAGGAGGCTGTACGACATCCTTTTGACCTTTGTTATTACTTAGGCCTCATGTTGTACATAAAAAGAGTACAATAATGTCAAACAAATTCCAGAAGAGAAGTATTTATTGCTGAATCTAAATCAAAAAATCCATATCTGCTATAATGGCACTTCAAAAGAAGACATACTATATTTACCAGCCCAATCAATACTAAATTAGCTGGGATAAATATTTTCAACTCTACCAGTCTTCAGATGAAGGCTGTTATTTAGAACCCATGTCTCGGGAGAGACAAGGAAATTTTTGCTTATCAGACAGAAATGAGAACCAGGAAGCTTTTCACCAGCAGGGTCACCTACCCTTAGCTGCTCTCTTTCACAATTCATCTGTTGTCTCGAAACCTGCAAAGGAAAGACAACGAAGGAGAAAAGTCAGAAAAGTTCTGCATAAGGAAAAAAATATGAAAGGAAGCTGAATGTGACTTTTTAATCACTCGGCTCCGAGAAACACCAAAGGTAATTGATTATGTATGCAATTTTTCTACAGTTTTCTATAGCCCAAGATTCACTAGGAGTTTCAAGTGTGTGATTGAGAAACACAGCTAGGATGAGTGAGATACTGGAAGGGGATAAGAGGTGATAGGAGGCAAAATCTGCTTGGGGTGCGAGCTCCTGTCTTGGCATGATAACCCATGCATGCCCTAACAGGTGCAGGTATTCCTCCCTAAAGGCCCACTAGGTAGAGATGGTTATGATGAGGCAGCCAAGCGTCGCCTCCAAAGTGAAGGGCCAGTAATATCACCTACACTATGCCTTGGCTAATGGGCGCATTGCATGGTCCAGATCTGTTTGGATGATAACAAGTCCCCATAGGACTGCGTTGGGGGAGATGCTGAGATCACTCCATTTATCGGAGAAATTAACCTTGATCAATGTGCAATATCTGCCGTAAGATCAAGTGTGAGAGATTAGCAATGCATACAATGCCTGACAATTAAGTTGGTGAACTCATCCTAGAAAAAGAGATACAAATCCTCACTCCTGAATATCACCACAGTCACCTTCAAAGTACCCCCCTCGGCCATCTGGCAATTGTAGTGATGTTTAGCAATGAGGTACCTAGCACTTTTTCGAGGATAAATTTGTGATCTTAATTTTCAGGCATTGTATGATGACAGCTCTGATGGCCGTCACAGGAAAAAACTTCCAAATTTGCTTTGAAGGTTGGACTAGGTGCTGGTCTGGGTGCATAGATTCCCAAGGGGAGTATGACCTCTAAAGGGACCCTGGTGATATTTAGCAATGAGGTACGTAGCATTTTTTCTAGGATGAGCTGTCTAACTGAATCATCTGCATTTGTATGCCATGAACTAATTATCTTCGCCCTACCAACATCTGTCTGTTAACATCTAAAGATGCTTCTTCAGAGTGACCACTTAATTTATCATCTAAATAAGAAAAAAATAAGGGTTAAGGGAAATGCATGGGTTTTTTTTTTTTGTTAAATGTTTTTTGAGACAGAGTCTCACTTTGTTGCCCTCAGTAGAGTGCCCCAGAGTCATAGCTCACAGCAACCTGAAACTCTTGGGCTGAAGCAATCCTCTTGCCTCAGCCTCCTGAGTAGCTGGGAGTACAGGTGCCTGCCGCAATGCACAGCTGTTTTTAGAGACAGGGTTTTGCTCTGGCTCAGGCTGGTCTTGAACTCCTGAGCTCAGGTAATCCACCCTCCTCTGCCTTCCAGAGTGCTAGGATTACAGGCTCGAGTTATTGCACCAGCCTCATGGGGTGGTATTAAATGATTATCCCAAGGACACAGATATAAAATGAGGCATGCAAGGCAAACTAGGATACATGGTCATTCTACCTATGTGTAAACTGGTAGACTCTACCCCCTAAAATGATGAGGCTGAAATAAAGTTTAGGATTGCATTCACTATTTATTCTGTATCTTTCTAGTATTTTCTTTTCTTTTCTTTCTTTCTTTTTTTTTTGCAGTTTTTGACCAGGGGCTGGGTTTGAACCCACCACCTCCGATACATGGGGCTGGCGCCCTACCCCTTTGAGCCATAGGCACCGTCCTCTAGTATTTTCTTAACCAGTGAAACAACCAAGGAAACAACGTCCAATACCAGACAGTATTACTTTAAGTTACTGAAACTTTTACTAAGGGATTGTGAGGTTTAGGAACCAACTTTTGATGTATATTTTATACATTTTGTATTGAAAGTTTCTTTTTACTTTTATCGCAAACAAAGAATCTTTACTTAGGATGCACCGGGCCCAAATCTATAAATCATCACTGTCCTATGCCCTTTACCCGAGAAATATCGCCTCTAAGAATTGCTCGTAAGAAAACAAGCAAAGATGTGCACTAATGTTTATTTACTTGTCAGTTAACCACAGCATTAGTTATGAAAAAAAGAAACTAGAAACATCACAATGTATAATAATGGGGAAACTAAAACTGAGTTAGAATATACTGATCTGATAGCACAACCTACAACATTTAGAAACTTGGTGAAAAAGAAAGAGATCTGGGAAAAGCTAAAGAAAATATTAAAGAAAAGCTATAAATGGCTCCAATTTTGTGTTAAAAAGTGAAATCGATCATTAAAGAAAAGGGAGAGAAATGGAACTAGCTAAGGAGAAAAGAACTGGAAATAAATATTCCAAAATATTAAAAAGGAAAATGGTACAATTTTATAAACACACACAGGCAAATCCCCACACTGAATGCTATACTTGAAATAGGTGACTTTCTTTTATGTAAATTTTCTCCATAAACTAAAAAGGAAGTGGGCAAATTCCTAGAGACAGAGAGAGATTAGTGGTCAGCAGTGAATTCAGGGTAGAAATGGGGGAGTAAGAGCCTAACAGATATGAAGTTTCCATTTGGGGTGATAAAAATGTATCTTCAACTGAATAATGATAGTTGCCCAACACTGCGAATATAATGAATACCAGGCAACTGAACAGTTAAAAATAATAAAAACAGCATTTTGCCACAATACAATCAGTGAAGTGGGAGGTGAGGCTTTGGACCTTGGTAAGATGGAGAGTGAACTCACTTTGCCCTTCCTCCCCCACTGGAGAGCGCATGCAGCCGCTATCTGAGGTCTCTGAGAAGTTATTAGTAGCAGGTGGAGTGAGACAGAAGACCAGAATAAGCAGGGCACGTTGGCTCACACCTGCAAGTCCAGGACTCTGGGAGGCCAAGGCGAGTGGATTGCTTGAACTCAGGAGTCCGAGACCAGCCTGAGCAGAAGCGTGACCCCATCTTTAATAAAAATAGCAAAATCAGCTGGTGCTTGGCACACACCTGTTGTCCCAGCTACTTGGGATGCAGAGGCAAGAGGATCTCTTGAATCCAAGAGATTGAGGTTGCTGTGAGTTGTGATGCCATAGCACTCTACCCAGGGTGACAGAGTGAGACTCTGTCTCAAAAACAAACAAAAAACCAAACCCAGAATTTAAAGCATCACCACTGGTATGGATTCAAGGCATTCCCCAAGTCCAGAACTGCATGCCCCTGTACAGACAGAGACAGACCCAGGAGAAGCCCACTAGTTTTATCTTGAGAAGCAGGAGCGAGGGAGGAAAATCCCTTCTGCTATTGCTTTTGTTTTCTTTCTTATTTAATCTGTCTGATGCTGCAGTCTCCAGGCAATCTCAGGGTAGCGTTAGTGGCCTCAGCATCAGTGCAATGCCAAGATCTAACAGCGGGAAACCTTCCTCTATGAGCTAAGGGTCCGAGAGGAGGAGCAAACAGACCTCCCTGCTGCTTTTCTTCTCTCCTCTGTTCTTGCCACCTGCCCCCAAACCTGGGCTCAGTACCAGAAGCACGTGAACGGGGTTTTAAAAATCAGAAATTTAAAAACAAATCTGATAACCCAAAAATAAAAGAAAGAACCAGCTTTCTGGGTGGAGGACACACAAAAAAAGGGAAGGGAGAGATCTCAGGAAACCAAAATTATTTGGAGGATCCCAAAGAGGAAAGAATTTGGGGAAATGACCCCTTGTATGTTTTTATGATCTCCTGGACTCAGCCGCTTGTGTACATCTCACCCTGAGCAGATCCATTAGCTGCCCGAGTCCCAGATTGGATACAGACATGGGCCATATCCAACCGTCGCTGCAAAGGCTTTCGCAACAGAACTGATATTAAATAGACAAGCCACAGAAGGGAGGTAAGAAACTTAAGCCTGACTGCTTGCTAAAACAAAAGTACCAACAACTTTCATAGGATTTAAATAAGGCCCCGTGTCTTATAATATTCAATATGCTCAGGATAAAAACCAAACTTACAGAGCATACAAAGACCCAAGAAAATCTAAACTTTCATGTAAAAAAGACATTGGGAGACACCAAAAGATGACACAGATACTGGAATTATCACGTAAAGACTTTAAAAGCAGGGCAGCACCTGTGGCTCAAAGAAGAAGGGCGCCGGCCCCATATGCCGGAGGTGGCTGGTTCAAACCTAGCCCCGGCCAAAAACTGCAAAAAAATTCAAAAGACTTTAAAAGCAACTATTATAAAAATGCTCCAACAAGTAAGGGAAAACATACTTAAATGAAAAAAAAAAAAAAAAAAAAGGCAGTGTGACCAAAGTAGAAGATATAAAGAACCAACTGTATATTTTAGAACTGTAAAAAAAATAATCTGAAGTAAGGGGTGGAAACCCTCACTGAATGAGGTCAAACATGGAATGAAGATGCAGGAAAAGCATGAAACTTGAGTATAAGTCAATAAAAAATATCCAATCTGAAGAGCAGAGAGAAAACAAGTGAAAAAAAGGAAACAGAGAGAAACTTAGGAGCCTATGGAACAATATCAAAAGATATACTATTCTTAGATATAGTTAACTGCAGAAAAATCATTGGAAGAAATATCGATGAAAACTTTTCATATTTGACAAAAGATATAAACTCACTAGTTCAATAAGCTCCTTAAACACTAAATAAACTCAAAAATACTTATGCCGAGATATATTGTAATCAAACTGCTGAAACCTAAAAGAAAAACTCTGAAATGATAAATGATAGGAGACTTGAACAATTCAAATAATTACACATTTCGTTTAAAACAAAAATAAAAATAATCAAAACCCCCAAATCAAAAACAAACAAACAAACAAAAAAACCCAGAGAAGTAAAAGGAAGCAGCATGCCATTTTTAATCATTGAAAAAAGATCTGTGAACTCAAAATTTTAAATCTGATAAAAATGTCCTTCAAAAAATACAGGCGAAATATTAAGGTTAACTAAGATAATTCATCGTAAACAGACCTGAAATAAAATAATAGGTACAGGAATTTTTCCAGTGGAAGGAAATATGATACCAGAAGGAAACTTGGATGGAAATAGTGAAGATACGGGTGAATAGAAATAGAAGACTCTAGGCTACCATTCTTCAGTTCACTAAAACGTGTTTAATAGATTAAAGAAAAAAAAAGAAATTGTGTGATGAGCTTTTCGCTGTACAGATAGACAGTATAAAAGATAAACGCAACATCAAGAGAGGAGGTTAAAGAGACATACTATAAAAATAAGGTTTATTTTTCTCACCCCCGTCTTTACTGAGCTATAATTAACAAGAAAAAATTGTATATACTGACGGTGTTTGACTTGACGTTTTGATGTGGGTTTAAATCATAAAATGATCAGTGCAATGAAGCTAATTTACATGGGTGATAAGGGCTCTACATTCCAATTGGAATGGTAAAATATTGACTTTATGTAGACAGAGAAGTATATATATATTGTAATCTCTATAGGAACCGTGTTAAAAAAAAATACTACAAAAAGCGATATATCCCAAAACAAATAATATTGGGGTAATTGGATGTCTACACACACACACACACATACACAAGTAACCAAAAACAACCTTGACCTAAGCTTCATACTTTATACAAAAATTAACTCAAAATGGACTGCATAGCTATAATCAATGTAGAACATAAAACCAAATGGCTGACACAGTTACAGAGGGAGGGCAATGCTTTCTTCTTAATACTTTTCTGTAGTTTTCAACTTATCCTTTATGACATATAGAGCATTTGTAAACAGAAAATATTATAACATCAGTGCCTTGCAGAAAAATAGGTTTCTCCAAAATGCTATGCTAATAATGATAGTTGTTTTCATTAATGAAATGAAATTTTGCACCTTATAACAATATTTTTAACCATTTTTTAACCCCGGCCTTCACAAATTGCCAAGATTTGTCAGACTCACAGAAGCACAGTGGTAACATTTAAAGAAAAACTAGCCTCGTGACCTACGCAATGTAAAGACACTCCACATTATAATGTTTCCTATTACGGAGAATATCAAGTACAAATCACAACACTAGCCAGGGAAATAGCTATGCTGCCCTTCAAATGAAGTAGAATAAGGAGAATGAGATTAAGGGATAATAAGAAGGCATTCCAAGTAATCTCTGCGGTGAACATGTTTGTTGTCTGTCATTTGTTTAATATTTTTTGCTGTATCCCATATAGTTTTGCTCATATTCTACTAACAATATCCTGTCTTTCCTTTTGAGTCATGTTCTTGATCAAGTCCATGTGAATTGGACGCCTCCACTGGTGCACGCCACCTCCTGCTTACTACAGTCCAAGTCAGCCGTTACCTCTTTGTCCAGCAGGTAAGTATTCTCAGCCACTTTGAGAGTTAACCCAGTGCCATTAACATCTTCCGAGTAAGCTGGCCAGTGACCTGTCCTTTTTTCAGGGACAGGTCATTAGGTGAAAATAGACGACGTCCTCTCATCTCCATTCCTAAAGATGGAGAGCCAGGGTGCAGGTTGGCTGAGTTCCATCCCGGGTCGCAACTGTGCTTATCAAATCACACCGCAAACAGGTTGTAATTATGCTCTGGAGTCTCATTAAGTTATTGCTGGACCTAATGAGGCCCTTATGAATATTTCCCCATAACCATTATGGGAGAGTATCAGGAAAAAAAAAAAAAATCAGTACCTGTTAATTCCCTATTGCCTGCCATGAGGAGAGACCCTTCTTTCGCACTCTTTAAAAGCCAGCCTTGAAAAATATCTTAAATGTACACTTTACTAAATGTCATTTCATTTGGAAACTAACATGCGATATTTTTTTTTCTCCCATGGCAGTAATGCACAAAACCAATATATTTTATGGCCTAAATGAAAAAAGGGAAAGTGGAAGGTCGGGCACAGCTCCTTTAAGATGCTTCCAGAATCAAATACCACTCTCGATAGGGCTGCCAAGTAAGCACTTATGAAAGGTTAGAAACTGAAGCAATAAACTTCAGCACGAGGCCCTTTGCTCTCCTGGTTGAACGGGGATGTTTAATAGCAGGGATTCGTCTTCCCCATCTTCTATCTTCATCTAGCCAACGGGGCTAAAGACTCTTTCTCAGACTCAGCCCTTTTCATCCTTCTCCTGAATTTGAGTTCTGTCTTATCAGTTCTTCCTGCCTTCTCCTGACCCTATTTCCAGGCAGATTTTCCCTCCTACACATCAGACTGGCTCTGCAGGGATGAAAGACTGAGTCTTATTTGGCTTTCTTTTTCCAGAGAACAGAATGATGTTTAGAATCCACTTGCTTGCCCAACCATCCATTTTTCTTGATACATAGATAGAAGATAGATGGTGGGTGGGTGGGTGGATGGATGGATGGATGGATGGATAGATAGATAGATAAGATAGATAGATAAGAAAGAAAGAAAGATAGATAGATAAGAAAGAAAGATAGACAAGAAAGAAAGATAAGAAAGAAAGAAAGAAAGAAAGAAAGAAAGAAAGAAAGAAAGAAAGAAAGAAAGAAAGAAAGAAAGAAAGAAAGA